>JAVKPL010012980.1:0-67419 GCA_032173675.1 Gastrolobium villosum | reverse complement strand
GACTGGATCTGGTTGCCCAACTGTTGCCCCACGACCACCACGGGGCCTAACCAAAGCAGCCAAAACAGGATCTGGCTGAGCATTTGCATTCGATGCTTCGGCGTTATTCCGGTTCCTCGTCATGACACTACACAAGTTACACCCAGAAATGAGTTGATCAGGCTCACACTACGTGATCACAAATGCAATAATCATCAAGAGTACCAAAACAACTACAAGAATTAAACAGCAAACACATATAACAATTGTCCACAAGTTTCCCTACAAAACTGCTCTGATACCATAAAATGTAACACCCCGTTCTAGAACCGGTTTGTTAACATTGACTTATGATATTAAGCGCAGTTACAATCACATTGGTGCAATTAAATCCGGTTAAATTTTTCTTTTTAAAGCAAGCCGAATTAAAATTACCCAATTGCGTGACCGTAACCATAATACATTGCGGAATAACATACTCAAAGCTTAATACCATACTTTCATTTCATTTATTATGGCCTCCATTTGCCCATTATATTGTAGGATTTTTCATTAGTTACGCGTGGGTTCAAACCGCGCTCAAATCGGAGCACCGTAGCCCAAGTTATGAGATTTCTAAGCGACAGGTGCTGAGTCGGCAGATCCCCCGCGCTGACAGCGCCACAGTGGCGCCCTCAGCGCCAGCGCCACTGCCATTTTTTGGCCGTTGGCGCTCCTAGCGCCAGTCTGGCGCCCATAGCGCCAGACAACAGGGCTGTGTACACAAAACAGGGCAATTTGACCTTCCTGTGGTATTTTAACCATAACTTTAGTTATACTTATCCAAATTACACAATCTTGGTCTCTATGGAAAGCTAAGAAACATATCTACAACTTCCATCAAGACACAAGGTCCAAATCTATCGTATAGGGTACGAAAATTGGACAACAAGGCAGGGTACCTTTGTTTTAAATTGGTTTTCCAACCTAAAGGCCTTCTTTCACCTAATTTACATCATATAATCCTTTAAATGCATGAATTCTAGTCTCTCTAGATACTCATACATAAGAGAAGCATGCATATCATTTCATCATATATGCAAATACCCAATAATTACAACATTACATCATGTTTACAAATTTCAATTACAAATCATGGGACTTAGCTACAAAACACTATGATCACTCCTTGGCTCCCATCAACAAAAGAGATACCAAAAGCATGAGCATAGGCTAAGTCCAACCAATTAGCACATAGCATGCATATGACAATTGTCTTTCATTTACAATCCTATACATAGGAACTACAAAATAGCATGCTTAATCAAATGACCCTAAGTCTTCCTATGTCCATTTACTTCAAGTATGGCCACTTGCCATCAGAGGCTCCTGCAGCATCCTTTCCTGAAAGGGGGTCCCCAACCACACGGGGTGAGATATACGAATATATCCAGTAAACCAGGGGTCCTTGGAGCATCTCTCCACCCCATAGTTCAATAACAGTGTAATAGCAATGACAATAATAATGCAGCAAATACATATTCATGCAAGTGTACAAAACATCTCCAGGAGAAATCCCTCGAGCTCTCGAGCTATCCTAAGGATACTCAGATGCAAATAGTCCTACTGGCCAGCTAAACTACCAAGTATGATTTACGCATCGTCATGCTACATACCAACATAGGGAAACACCATCCTATGTCACACCAAAGCATGCAAATACATATAACGAAGCATTACTCTATTTCATTGCATTTATATACAACAACACACCATTACCCGTTCAGGGCTTGGTGGAACAATAAAGGGAATTACACCCAAGGTCCGAAGGCTTACCTCAATGCTTCCAACTCAACCTTTGTTCTTCACCAACCTTCACAACACATATCAATCTCAAGGAGCTAACCGAGCTCCATAGCTTGCTCCAATGGTTGGTTATTCACGGTTGGTCCACATGCCTCAATCCTAAGGATCACATGGACAATATCAACAATCAACCCAAACCAAACCATTGATTACACCAACAAGCCAAACCATAGTCAAATGCATAATTTTGTAATTTTCCAAACAAAATCATATGACTATATAAACTTATTTTCACCGATTAAATGTCATTCCTAGCATTTTTCTCAACATGCACTAGGCCTCAATCTTCCTAGAACATAGCCCATTTACTCACATAACCATAAGCCCCAAAACACTATTCATCCAAAACCTAAATCATGGATTCTTCATGAAAATAGAGTTTAAAGGATGAAATCTTACCACCAAGTGTTGCACAATCAAGGGGTGATGGTTCCTCAAGCTTCCATGGAGGTAGAAACCAACAAATCTCTCAATTCCTCCAATGGGTCAACACTTTGGAAGGAAATATCTCAAACCACACAACTCCCCACTAAGATCCAAGCTAGGATTGTGAAAGAGGGGAAGATTTGGAGTGGTTTAGGCTTTTGAATCACTCAAAACGGTTGAGGATTTCTTCCTCTAGGGTTTTCCCCCTTTCCTTTCTTCTTCCTTCCCTTTCTCTCTTCTTTTCCCTCTTTTCTTCTTCTTTTCTCCTCTCTTTGCTGCGCACGGGTTGGGGTTGGGGAAATGGGGTCCTTTAAGTGGCTTGCCACTTAACTTAGGTTAAGTGGGTATCGGTTCATCTATCTATTCAACTCCATTAATTACCAAACTTTACCCAATAGTCTGGAATATTTTTCTAGGAATATTTCTACTTCCGTTTTTATATTTCGGGCACTTTTGTCTACAGCCATTTATACCCCTTAATTTTCACTGAGTACACTTTTTACCTCAAAAGTGACCCCAATTAATTTTATAAGGGAATTTACTTATTTTTACTCACTAATACATGCTTAATTATCTAATCCCGTGTATTTTGCTAATTAATTATTTTGGGCTATTATAACTACAATGCCATCTCTTGTTAATTTATTGACTCACTTGTTTCCCTCATAGGTAAACAATTAAGTTCATTCTTCACACGGTTCATACAACTTGCAATGAATATTATAAAATTTCCGTATGGGTCCAATATATACATCAACAAGAGTAACAGTTTGTGGCAATTATTTGTACTTTATTTTCTTCCTTGATCTTTTGCAATTATTAAATTCATTCCGTGACACATCCATTAAGGGGAGAAGCAGAACAAAACAGAGGTTCTGCTTGAAAAGTTCATCTAATTCATTTTCTTTGTTGTCCTTTTATGATGGGCATTTATTTGAACAGAAGAGTCATTCTTGGAACTATGTTTCGAGTTTTTATGGTTTTACTCTTGTTCAGGATTGGCTTTTCAAATGTTATTCCAGCATCTTTTGTTTTTGGAGATTCTCTGATCGATGTGGGGAACAACAACTACATTGTTTCACTGGCCAAAGCAAATTATGACCCTTATGGAATTGATTTTGGAATGCCCACAGGCCGTTTCACTAATGGAAGAACAATAATTGATATTATAGGTGAGAGTTACCAAGTTTGTGTTAGTTTATATCTTCTTTTTTTGAATTATTAATTACTATTTCTCTTTGAACATTGTGTATTACCAGAGCAGCAACTAGGACTTTGCTTTACTCCTCCTTACTTATCTCCCACTACTGCTGGATCCACGGTTCTAAAGGGTGTCAATTATGCCTCTGGTGCAGGTGGAATTCTAAATAACTCTGGGGAAATTTTTGTAAGTTTTTGCTTCAACTATTATTTGGTTAAGTTCTAAGTACAATTATTGGGAAGTACTTCAAATTTCAATTTTAAACTTGTTTCGGGAAGCCCATGTAGTCTAGGCCCACTGTCGCAGGCCGAAGGCTCACTGTCGCAGGCCCAAGGCTCTTGCTGGCGTCCATGTCAACCCTACTGACCAAAGGTCACCAACCCTCCTCACCTCCTGTCCCCTTGGGGATGGTGTTCCCAAGATAAGACACCTAAATGTCTTACCTTGGGATCAGACTCCTGCAAGAAGATCACCCAGGCCCTAAATGGAAGATACCCCCTACAAAGACAGAGCAGCGACTGCCACCATGCAGGCAGGAGTAGCATCCCTGCAACCGCCAGAGTGTCATTCATTCCCAACACCCCTCAAGAAGAGTTGACCAAGCTCACCTACCCACGTAAGGGGAGCGCTCCCTCCTCCTATGAATACCCCACCAACACCAAGTAAGGGACATCTCATGTATCGTTATTCTGACCCTATGTATAAGCCCCTCCTATCAAACACGCACTAACCCCCTCCCCCCTATTTGTTTAACTGGTATTTGGGACATTGTTGGCTAGTTTGGTCTGTATCTGTGTTAATCACCTCACCCATATAGTGACACTATCACACTAAAGGGGACATATTGGGTTTATAGAACCCAACGGTACAGAACTGATTTCTCAGTATCATTCCATTGGTCCATTGGTATATTTAGTGTCAACCATATACCAAACAGCCTTATCCTAACTCCTTTTATTTGACACTATCACCCTATGTATAAGCCCCTCCTATCACACACGCACTAACCTCCCCCCACCCCCCACACACACACCTTTTTTGTTTAACTGGTATTTGGGACATTGTTAGCTAGCTTGGTCTGTACCTGTACTAATCACTTCGCTCATATAATGACACTATCACCCTAAATGGAATATATTGGGCTTATAGAACCCAATGGTACAGAACTGATTTCTCAGTATCATTCCATTGGTATATTTAGTGTAAACCATATACCAAAGAGCCTTATCCTTACTCCTTTTATTTGTCATGTTTCCGAATTCAGAAGTTTATTTTATTTTTATTTATATATCATTAGAGAATGAGTTGCACATAATTTAATCTTTATACTATCTAAATACTGAATAACAAATGGAAGATTCTTCATGTGATTAATAGGGTGGTCGAATCAACTTTGATGCACAGATTGATAACTTTGCAAATACCAGGGAAGAAATTATCTCTATAATTGGTGTCCCCGCGGCTCTCAATTTGTTTAAAAAGGCCCTTTTTTCAGTAGCATTTGGCTCAAATGATTTCCTTGATAACTATTTGACACCTATAATCTCAACTCCGGAGAGAGAGTTGGTATCTCCAGAGTCATTTGTGGCCATCATGATATCAAGGCTCAGACTACAGCTTATGGTAATTTTGCTAAGAACCTAGAAAGCTTGTTTCTAAAATGTTCCTATTTTCTTAGTTGATATCACGCACATGTTATGTTATTTACTATCTGCAGCGGCTATTCAGTCTAGGAGCCAGAAAATTTTTTGTGGCAAATGTAGGTCCTATAGGGTGTATACCCTATATGAGGGATTTTAACCTAGATGCTGGAGATGACTGTGTCACTTTCCCCAATCAGCTAGCTAAATTATTCAACACCCAATTGAAGAGCCTTATTGAAGAACTGAGAACAAACCTAGAAGGGTCTTTATTTGTTTATGCAGATGTTTACCACATTGTCGAAGATATACTACTGAATTACAATGCATATGGTGGGTCACGGTTTTCCATGTCCAAGTTTTTTATTTGAAGTATCTAAGGCCTGTTTGATTGTGTTTGTTTGATTGTGTTTTGATTTTTTTATTCTTAAAATTGTTTTGTAAAATAGTTATGGAAACAGTTGTTTTCTATATTTTTTTTTTTTTGAAAATTAAAAATAAAAACAGAAAACAAAAACAACTCATACATGTTCTCTAAATTTGATTTAAAAAAAAAATGGTTATAATTTTCAAAATAATTTTTATAAAATAAGTCTTAGCAAACGAGTTTTTTTGTTCTGAAAACTAAAAAATAATTTTACAAAATAGAAATCAAAGAGAGCCTAAATTTGAATCAACCTTTGTGAATAAGAACTAACCATTAACTTATTGTGCCACAGGTTTCGAGAATCCTAATTCAGCATGCTGCCACCTGGCTGGTCGATTTGGAGGCTTGATCCCATGCAATCGTAATTCAGAAGTTTGTGAGGATAGATCTAAGTACGTTTTCTGGGATACTTATCATCCTAGTGATGCAACCAATGTTATCATCTCAAAGCGACTCTTAAATGGTGATACCAATGACATTTCACCTATGAATGTTTGGCAACTCTCCCGAGCTTGATCCACTATTGAATTGGAATTTTTGTGGGAGACTAGCATAAGACTCGACTTTCTTTTTTATTTTAGTCAATAAATACTTTATATTATTTTATTTTTTGGTACAGAAAAGGGCCTGAGCCCAGAAAAAACACAAGATTAAGAAACTAAAGAGGCATGAGGCCTACCAACAGAAGAAATATCACCTAAAAGCAAAAAAAATATATCACTAGGAGGCACACGAAATAGCAAAGCATCTACATCTTCCCCTATGTCTAAAATGAAATTGGCCAATCAGTCCGCGCACATGTTGCCTTCTCTGTAATTATGACGCAGCTTAATGTTCCAATCTTTTTTTATCCAAGTCCGTATACGGGAGACAAGTTGACCCCCACGGACTGCTATAGCAGAGATGGATAACAAAGTGATTGCACTGAAAGAATTACTTTCCAATTCAATATTACGAAATCCTTCATTCCAAGCCAATTCTAGACCACGAAGGATTCCCCAAAACTCCGCTTTATAAGAAGAGCATTTACCTAACTTATAAGCGAAACCATTTAGCCATTTACCACTCGCATCTCACAAGACTCCACCACTCGCATCTGTAGAAAATATTTGTATGTTGGTTAGTTTTAAATTTTAAAAATATTTTAAGAAATTTCATTTGATTGGATTTAAAAGTTTTGGGAAAGGAATTATGACTGATAAGAAAGAAGGGATGTAAGGCTATTTATAATGTGAAACAGAATGAAGAAAAGGAAAAAAAATTAACTCATATTTTTGTAAGTTAATGCAAGATTATAAGTTAACTCTTCTATTTATGCATATTTTAGTATCATATATATATATATATATATATATATATATATATATATATATATATATATATATATGTTAATTGAACCGACTCGAAACAGGAATGTCACAATAAATTATTGGAAGGGATGTTGACAAAAGACATGTTTAATATTGAGTTTTATATTTCTCATGTTAAATGAGAATTGAAATCTCATGGTGTAGAGATAAAAAGCATGTGGGACCCATGTGTTAGAAAAAATTAGATGTAGGATCCATGTCAGCACGAAAATCGAAGAGTGTGTAGGAAAGTTTAAATTCTCATCTTAAATAAAAAATATAAAACCCTCGAATATTATGAGTAAACTTTTCACTAAAGGGTAGATATTGTCTCCGAATGTACCCCTATAGGCGCCTAGGCCAGACGGCGTGCCTGCTTTATTTTATAAAAAAAATGTGGCTTGCAGTGGTCATTATGTGGTTGTTTGACTTGTTTCTATGTTGGATATTCTTAATGGCTAACCTTAGTTCTGATAAAAATATTTTCATGTCTTATTTCAAAAGTGGAAAAAACCAAAGCATGTCAAGGAATTTAAATCTGTTTTATTGTACAGATTTTCAAGCTTGTTACAAAGACTTGCATAGAAATTGACCTTGTCTCAAATTGGGGGTGACTACTGGAGAGCATTAGTTTCTGGTGCACTAATTGCTTTTGATATCATTACATGAGAAACAAAATGAAGGACATGAACGACTTGGGATTTAGAATTTAATAGGACTAAATCCTATGATCATGGGGGTGTGTTGCCTTTTTCTCGTAATGTTGCCCCAACAAATGAGATTTTTGTTATCGTAGGCTAATCTGATTATGAGGAGTATTAGCATCGTCATTTTCCTTAACCTTTTGAACAATAACCCTTGTTTATTGTTTAAACCCAACAGAGTTCTAAAGGCAAAGTGACCTTTGATCACCGTACTTGTGGTTTAGGATTTAGAAATTTGAGGCTTTTCAATGTGGCCATATGAGCAAAGCAGGGTTAGAGGCTAATTTAATTCCTTGAAACTCTAATGGATGGGGCAATTCTTGTCAAATATTACTTAACAAAAGTGCATAGCTTCTTAAAGCTAAGATTATTCATGTCCTTAATTTGCAGCATTTGGTCAGCAATATGTGTTTTGGAAAAAAGGAAATATTATTTATTTAGTAACTTTTTGTAAACTAAAAATAAATATTGGATAAATAAACAATTAGATAAGTTGTTGATTGTAAAACTTTAATAATCATTAAATGGATCAACCTACTATTATCAGGGGAAGGAATAGGTCAGGTGGCCTCTGGATCTATGGTCTGATCTAACTCGTTTACTAAATAAGTTCGGTTAAGATTTTTTTTAAAAGCTTATTTAAGTAGAAAAAGGTTAAATTTCAGGTTATCCAAAACGTCTTCTAAGTAGGAGTGTTAATGGGCCGAGCCGAGCCGAGCTTTGATCTTAACGGGCCAAGCTTGTATTTAAACGTGTTCGACTGGCCTTAGCCTGTTACCTGTCACGAATACAATATTGGCCTGCGGCCTGGTTTATTTACAAAAAATAAAAGCCTGTGTGAAGCCTGTCTTAGCCTGTTAGCATGTTAAAAAATAAAAATAAGAGAACAAAATTCCACAAAAAATCAATTTCCAGATAGAAACTTTAGCTTCCAATTTGCAGCAATAATTTACAAAGTCTACAATAAATAAATAAAAATTAAAGTGAGAGAAGGTAGATAACAAGTTATATTATCTTAGCCCATTATAAAAAAAAGTGCCAACAAAAATAAAAAATAAAAAAATAATTTGATACAAACAAGTAGTGCACAGTGGGACGAATGAGTTTTTGTGGGTTTGTTTGTGTGAAGGAGGATGAAGGATAATATAGAACAACACTATTAATTCCATAAATATACATAAATTCAATTTATATCCAAATAGCATAATATAGAACAAAATCATTCAAAAAGTCTGTTAAACCAATAAAATGGGGTGAAATAAATTGATGAGAGAGAGAGTTATTACAAGTAGTATAAAAAATATAAATAAATATTTATAGACTAGGCTAACCTGGGAGGCTCTAAGGCCGAGCTTATGAATTAGAGCCTGAGGCCTTTTTATTAAACGAGCTTTTATACAAGTCCAAGCCTGATTCCAACACGAGCTTTTATTAAACGAGCTCAGGCCTTTACGAGCCGAGCCAAAGGCCCCTGGCTCGTTTACCACCCCTACTTCTAACTATGTTAAAATAAAATATATTATTGTTGTTGTTGTAGTATTTGATGTTTATATATTACAATGTCTTATATTATATACTCGATAAAGTATATAAAAGATCAAACCTATTAATTTATATAAATGATTTTGCATTATTTAGAGATAGAAGGCAAAAAAAAAAAATTACATTTTATTTTTGAGTTATCCATCTTAATTATTTCTTTAAGGCGAATTGGCTCCCCATGATATTTTTATAAATTTTGACTTTTTGAACCAATTATGGGATTAATTCGAAGTGCGGAGCGAATTAGGGATGAAGATATTTAAATTCTTCTCAAAGATAATATACGTACATCGAACCGAGATCCTTTATTTTTCACTTACTCAATTTTTTTGTTACCAATTAAACTATCACCATTGGAGCCCATATTTACAGCAATACACGGACACACAAATTTTGTGAAAAAAATGGCGTACATGGACACGCTCCGACACATTCGGACACGCATCCGACACGCGGTCAACTCCCCGACACGCTCCAACACGTTTTTCGATACGCATTCAACTATTTTCGAAACGTGGTCAACTCTCGGACACACTCTTTTTTTATTTAGTCTGAATTTTTTTTATTAACTAAAAAAAAAACATTTATAAATTAATTTTTTTCCGTTATGAAATTTGACATGAAAAATTAACAAGTTATGATTTTTTTTTTATATTTATGTTATAAAATTTGAATATCTGATTGATTATATGACTTATTATGGACTGTTAAATGTATTAAATATAAATTATATTATATATATTAAAAATATTATTTAATATCAAAACGTGTCTCAACGTATCGAAATATGCCATTTTTTAAAATTAACGTGTCGGCGTGTCGTGTCGTATCATAGTAGCATATTTATTCCAATTCCCCAGATTCCACCTCATTCAATCATGAGTAATCACCAGAACAAATCCCACTAAACTAATAAAAGTAATTTTAAATTGACATCTAGTCACCCATGACTCAACTATGATAACAATGATAATTTATCCTAAACCCCCCTTTAAATACATGATATTTCGTTTTAGAATACATATTTTTAACCCTAATTGCATCCTTCATTCTAGCCACAAACCCCATTAACAATACTAAGTCTCCCCATCACCGGTGCATCTTGGACCGTATACCAGAGAGGTGAGGTGAGGTCTCAATCCCCTTGGCTGCACTTCGTCAACTCATATAATAACTTTCGGTCCATTACCTTAGATCGAGATTTGTTGACCTAATTACAGCCATTACAAAATAGTTTTTTAAATATGTTTTCAGACTAAGTAGGGTCAGACTTTTTAAAAAGTCCGGCCATTTATTAAAAAAAAAAAAACAAGGTTTAAATTAAGTAATAGGCGACTGGTTTTAAGTTTGAAAAACATAATTTGCATATTTAAAATAGGGTTTTTTATTATACCAAAAAAAATAGGATTTTATAAGAGTTATGTTGTAGGAAAAGTGATTGTGTAATGTTATAGATATGCGTTTCGCGTGTATGAGTTTTTTTTTTTTTTTCTTCAAAAAATATGGGCCCCACAAAATGTTGTGTATGTAGGAAAAAATTTTATGTCATGTTGAATGATGAATGCAAACCCCTTAAAATAAGGAATTATTTCTCTCATCTCCTATAGTGAAAGACAAGTTCTTCCAAGGGTTTGCTTGAGTCAGAGGTTCAAACCCTGCCTCAAGCAAATTCTTGGAAAATCTTTGGGGGCTCGAGGAGGAAAGTGTCTCTTTCTCGGTTGCGGAATTAGTCTCATCCTACCTCCAGTAGCGAAGCTCATTGCACCCGTTGTTCTAATGAGGGGCTAGCCTACAGGCCGTACCTCGAGAGTAAGGTGACTAGAGGAGATTGATGGGGATACCTCCGGGTTAAAAAAAAAAAAAGACAAGTTCTCTTATATTGAAAGATAAATAAAATGGATCCATTGATTAAAACAATAAACATATTTTTCTATGTGAGAACAATATAAAAAAATACTCTCCTGTAAACATGAGAATATAATTTTCATTAAATTAAATTGTGATCCATTTTCCCTATCTTTCTTTACCATGTTTTGGTACACTATTTAGGAGAAGAGAAACATAATTAGAAAATGTAAAATGGACGGCCAAATCAGCATCTAGCATCCCAAGCTCTTTAGAATTAGGATGCATTTCTGGAAGCACCCACACGTGTGAAAGCAATTCAATTATTTAACCAAACAAGCTTCTTTAGAAGTATATATCAAGCTGATTTGCATATTAAATAAAATGGACCATGTCATAAATTTTCTGATGGACTTCCTGATTTATTCGAACCTATTGAAGAGGAATAATCTTATAACATGAACATGAACATCATAAAGCTAAGTCCCTTAGTAGGATCTCTTTTGCCTCTCACCTCCATTGTAAGGCATTCTCTAAGGCATAATAACGTTTGTTGCTTAAACAATCTAATTAAAATAAAAAAAATGAATGTAATATTCTTGAAAATTAAACAAAAAAAAAAGGTGCTGGCACCAACACAAAATTTTCTTAATAAGAAAGACATTGAAAAGAACAGCACGCAACAAGGGCTTCCCCACACCATCCTCTCCGAAGAAGAGGACGAGCCCATTCCTGTTCCTCTACCACCGAACACTTCCCCTTTTTTTTTTCACAAGTCTTGCTAACCTGCGCCTCCTGCTTATCCTGCGCACTCACCCTTCTTCTCCATAACCTTCACGTAACCGTTTTCTCTCTCTCTCTCTCTTTGTGCAGTCAGATTCGGAGAACCGCCACCATTGGAAAAGGTTCCGGTGTTGGGGGATTAGGGTTAGGGCTTCTGAGAGATGTTGTATGCTTCATGCATTGATGAATCTTATCTCTCAATGTTGGAAGCCGTTCGGGCGCGGTGATGAATCTTCTTCAGCAGGCATTGTCGGAAGAGAAGGCAAAGACGGATTGCTCTGGTTCAAAGACATCGGAAAATATGGCTCTGGCGATTTCTCCATGGCGGTGGTTCAGGCCAACCACGTCCTCGAAGACCAGAGCCAGATCGAGTCTGGTCCTCTCGGCACCTTCGTCGGCATTTACGACGGCCACGGTGGTCCCGATGCAGCGCGTTACGTTTGCGATCACTTGTTCCGCAATTTCCGAGGTTTTTTGATTCCGTATTCCTCCCCTTTCTTTCTTTCTTATATAGGGTTTGGTCTTAATTGTTGATCATGATTTGGAACTGTCGTTAGTTATTAGTGATTTTTCATCGATTCTCTTTCCGTGAACATTTTTGTCCTAAAAGTTATGCTTTTCACGAGAATCAAAACAGTTGAAAAATGCACGCCAATACTCTTCTTTTTTGATTGCTTTTGGTAGGTTTGAATTGAATGTTATTTTATTTTTATATTTTTTTTTGCGTGTGTTGATAAAGGAGCCCTTCTTATTTATAGCTGTTTTGGGCTTCATTTTTATGCAGCAATATCGGCTGAGTCACGTGGAGTTGTGACTACTGAGACTATTGAAACAGCATTTCGCCGAACAGAAGAGGGGTTCACTGCCCATGTTTCAGAATTATGGAGTACTCGACCTCAAGTTGCAACTACTGGATCGTGTTGTCTGGTTGGAGTGATTTATCAGCAGACACTATTTGTGGCAAATGTTGGAGATTCTCGCCTTGTGTTGGGTAGGAAAGTTGGCAACACCGGTGGGGTTGCTTCGATTCAGCTTTCTACGGAACACAATGCAAATATTGAGGCTGTTAGACAGGAACTTAAAGAATTACACCCTGATGATCCCCAAATTGTTGTCCTCAAACATGGAGTGTGGAAAGTAAAAGGCATTATTCAGGTAATTTTATATACTTGTTTCCTTTCACAAACCCTCCTTACACGGAGACCAGTGTTTGCATGAATGTGATCACTGAGCATTTTTTGATTACTTGAATTCTCTATTCTGTTTTCTGCTTGAAGTGCTGTGCGGAAGGAACTTGTATATTGACTTTTGATGATAGGAAAATAGTGTTGGAAGCAACTGAACCTGTGTCCTCAGGCTTCTATAAAGAACATAGGCACTGTTCTTCTATGCTACATGTGAATTGTAGTTTGTGAAATCCATACATGTCAGCAGACTCGAGACATGTAAAGCCAAAGTCTCTGGCTATAATTGTTCTTTTACTGTGTATTTTGTATTTTATCTTTATGGTATATTATTATATATTTATATATGTTTATGTGTGCCTGTTTGTGCCCCATTGATCATGCTATCTATGCCTATTCCCACCCTCACTATATTCTGCAGTATTGTTAGCAGAAATTCCTCCAAAATGCCTACGAAAATAAAAGGAGAATTTTCAATTATAATACAGTAAATTTCTCCAATTCCCTTCTTCGTAGTTATTGGTGCGTAGAAAAATTAAAAAGATGCTGAATCCTAAGTTTAATTATATTAACTTTCTAAGGCATTGTGGCATACAGTTCCATATAATAGAAGCAATACAGATTTGGGAGGTATAATTAGTTAAGATTGTGGTAACGTTCAATGTTTCATTAAACAATCCCATGTAGTATAATTACTATTTTTTTTCTGATAAAAGAAGAAATATCTTGTCCTATAAAAGGTGATTGGGAAAGAAAGAAAGATTACAAAGAAAAGAGGCGGATAAGATATCCTCTTAAGCAAGGAACATGAAAGAAACATATAAAAGACAACCAAAGACGTCAAGACAGCAAAACTCTCCAAACCCTTTGTATATCTGTCAACAAGCCTAATAGTGACCATGGGCCAAATGCCTAAAACAGGCCGGAAAGCCGAATATACAAGCATAATAGATAGCTGCATGCCATAAGGCCTTTCTTCTCCTTAGTTATTCCAAAGTAATTGTTCCATGTTGAGAGATCACTCCCAGGATTCACCAACGGCATGAAATAACCTTTCTCTAGATCCAATTCGCTAGAGGGAAATGCATTAACAGATGAATCCGTTTCCTAGCTAGTGCTACCTATAACACATATATCAGGTGAAAGTGTTCATTTGGTCTTTGAAGGGCCGGCTTGGCTCAGCGGTAAGCTTGCTTGCCGTGGTGTGTCAGGTCGCGGGTCCGAATCAGCCTCTCTGAAAAAAGCAGGAGAAAGGCTGCCTAGAGTATTCCCTTCCCCAGACACTCACGAAGTGGGTATTTGAACTGGGTCGGCCCTTTTTTTATCATAATTCTTTAAAATACTGTATTGCCCAACTCAATGCCACTATATTGTGGAGGCTCTATGCCACTATGGTATTGCAAATTCATTTGACTATACAGGCATGCAATGTGATTTTGTGCACACATACAGGTATAGCCTTAAAGGTCTCGTTTATTTTCATAGACATTCTTAAGTCTTAACATTTCTGGGGAAAATGTTGCAAAAGAAACAGAGGAGAGTGAGGGGGCAGTATGAGGATAAGAAAAAATATTTGAGGATTGAGGAATCAGAATGGATTTGGTTTAGAGAAAAAGAAAGGAAGTTGAAGTAATAGGCCAGTTTGGTGCACGCTTCAGGGGAAAGTAATTTGCTATCATGCATCAAAACTTTGATATCGCGAGACTGCTTGTAGCAATGGGTATTTCAAAAAGCACACACAGGGCAATTATTTTTATCATATATATATATATATATATATATATATATATATATATATATTTAGGTGGATGTGATAAGAAAAATAAACATGAGACAGGTGCAGGGACTAGAAAGGAGTTTTTTTAGTTGTTTTCTACAAATGTAAACTAGTTGGTACTTTACAAATTTTTATACTTTTTTAATTAAAAAAAATTTCTGCTTTTTCTCGGCTTGCTGTTGTTTTGTTTATTACTATAAATTTTGTCGGTGAGCTTAATTTTCAACTATGGCTTCTGTGAAAAGAAACCATTTGCATTGTTTTCTGAGAAAAATGAACATGGTAATCACGTACAAACTGTAAATAAGCTTTTATAGCTTAATCCTTATATGCTTTGTTGATTGTATTTATGAAGTTGATGATTCAAGTTTTTCCAAGTAACTCCTGCAACCATTATCTTATTTGTGAGTGTTGCTTTCCACTCTCTGAATTAATTATGCTATCAAATCATCACTTTGATGATATTTGGTGCAGGTTTCTAGATCCATAGGCGACGTATATATGAAACATGCGCGGTTTAACCGGGAACCAATTAATGCAAAATTCAGACTTCCTGAACCAATGAACATGCCTATCTTGTCTGCTAATCCATCTATTATTTCCCATCCTCTCCAACCAAATGATTCCTTCCTTATATTTGCATCAGATGGTTTATGGGAGCACCTGACTAATGAAAGAGCGGTGGAGATTGTTCACAGCAATCCACGCGTGGTAATATTCTTTTCTACTTTGTTTTGATTTTCTTATAGCACTGATTTGTGTACTGGACTTGGTTCATGGTTTCTTTGTATTCATTTTATATGACTACAAAATGCTTTGGTTTTCTTTGTTTTCAACTTGATAAAACCCATTGATTGCATCCAGCAAAGAACAGTTTATCTGAGGGTGACTCCTATTTCCTTGCAATAATACAGTGAATGGAATGACCCCTACTCTTTTTAGTCAGGATTTAAGGGGAAGTGTTTTTTTCTTTTTCTTTTTTAATACAGTGAATGGAATGGTGTCTGTAGTTAACAGTGGGATAGGCTTGACAAGTTATACATCTTCACTGTCCATAGCTTCTCAACTGCATGCCTGATGCTTTTAGCTTAATCAATGAGTTGCAAGACTCCTTTCACCTGAGTCTTATTTGTACCTAATATCTTTCTTGATGAGATTCGAATTTTATTTGAAGTCAACATTGTATCATACTATTTAGTAATTTATTCGTCAGTCCAATTCCAATAAGGAGTTTGTTTCCTGCTCTTTTACCCATCTGTAAGTTACGCTTGAGGCTCTTATTGATGAGGAAAAAAATTTATTCCCTATTTTTTGCAAATTTTGTGTACCCTTAATGTGTTATAGGGCTCCAGAGTTCTTAGATGTCTATATAACAGAAGTTTCTCTAATTGAGTATTTTTCTGTTAATGCCTTATGAACCGTGGTACTTACTTTTAATCCCACAGTGGCCAGTGTGATCTCTTGTACATCACCGGTACTGTCTCCTGGTCTTTCTCTCGTTATCTTTACATATTAAAAAAGGGAAATTATGAAGCCTTTCCCTTTTTTGTACAAGCCAGGGTTTCAAATTGCGGTTGCATTTTGAATTGTGATTATTGGGGCCGATGCAGTCAATTGTGGTCAGTGCAGGCCATAATCACGAGCTGATGCGGACAGAGATGCTTCGTATGCGGCCACGATTTGAAATTCTGGCTAGTCCTTAGAGGGTAGCATGCAGAATATTAGAGAAGCATTTATAGATTACAAAGCAAGTGGATCAACTGTTCCAGCTTAACCAGTGTTATGGAGTACAAACCCTGAATATGCAATTGTGTTAAAAACTTGGTGGGAAAATTTTTACTGTCCTTATAGTTCTGCCCAGCTCGACCGGATTAGTTAGCTATTGATGAAGCGGTAGAGAAATCTAAAAAAAAAAAAATAGCATTTATGACTATAGGTTAAAGTTCTGGAAAATAAAATCTTATGATAACTGTGTTTTATTTTTCCAGAGTAGGGGAAATTGAAGGGGTGATTTTGTTTTTTGAGCTGGTTGATTTTGTTGTTTTTCTCAGCGCTTTTCCATTCTCGTACCAATTTTGATTCCATAGGTGCTTATAAATTCTGTTAATGCAGGGTAGTGCCAAGAGACTTGTAAAGGCTGCCCTACACGAAGCTGCAAGAAAACGTGAAATGCGATATTCAGACCTTCATAAGATTGACAAGAAGGTTCGACGCCATTTTCATGACGATATAACTGTTATTGTTTTATTCTTAAATCACGACCTTATATCCAGAGGCACAGTTCTAAACCCGCCACTCTCAATTCGAAGTGCTCTCGATCACTGACTTGTATGATTGTGAACATGCTTCTTATACGGGTGTTCTGACAATTGTACCTATACCAGAAGATATACCATTGGCACGATGCTAGAATATACCATTGACAGTGCTGGCACGTATGGTTACTGATACTGAGACTACGTATTGATGAGGCTTCAACTTATAACACTTGTTAGAAATTTATCCTTGGAAGTGAAAATAAAAATAAAAAATCAGAAAGTAACTTTTGATTTTGCTATTACCTTCTCGACACTTACATAATCTGTTTTGAAATTTTCGACTTAATATTTCCTTTCAAATTTCCTTAAGGGGTAACTTTGTATGGGCTTGTATCTAAACCGTTAGCATGTTGAGTGAATGAATTCAATTACTTGATCAGAAGATATATCAGAGTGTAGTACATGATGAAGCATCGTATTTGTACTGAGGTTTATGATTGATTTTAAAATTGAGTGTGCTCAGACATTCTGAACTAGCATGCTTTGGAAGTATTATTTAAAAAACTCAGATTTTATTTTTTAAATAAGAAATTTTTTGGAAATTAATTTAAAATTATTAAAATAGACTTTGAGAAAAAAGTTTATCATCGTTGTAAGTAATTTTTAAAAGTTAAATGTAGTTATTGATTATTTTTTTTTTCAGTACATAGTTATTGATTATTTTAAAATGTAAGACAAGCATATTCTAACTGCTCCTTGATATAATCTATATTTTTATATATAGGTAGAATATCCCTTTTTATATAATAAAGTTATTTTGAAAGACATTTAATAACATTATTAAACACGCTTATTTATTTATTTTTTTGGTGAAAAAACACGCTTATTTTAAAATAAAAATGGACATTCGAAATTACAAAAAGACATTTTATAAGAAAACAATTATTATGTAGCATATTATAAAATCATCTATTGTAGTAAAGCCTATGTAGCACCGATACGACACGTGACACGACACGACACTCCGACATGTCAATCCTAAAAAATTATGTATTTCGATACGTTGGGACACGTTTTAATATTAAATAATATTTTTAATTTATATAGTTTATATTTCATTTAATATTTAATAATTTAACAAAAAAATGAAACCAAATTAATAATACAAATCAACACGTTATAAAGATGGAAGCTTTAATAAAAAAAATAAAAACTGGGATGAGAGAGACATAATATCAGATAGAGAGATCAAATCATATTAGAGAGAGATCAGAAAGAATGAGATACAATAAGAGCGTAATAGGAATTGACAACAATGATGCTAAGATGCTCTCTTATCTACTTAAGGGGAAAAAAGACAAAAAAAATAAAATTGATATGATCATGTGGAAGCTTTATTAATATATTTTAATTTTTTTTTAAAAAAAATTTTAAAAAAAATTTAAAAAATTTTAAAAAAAAATCTAAAAAAATTTAAAATTTTAAAAATTACGAAAATGCCATTTGACCGTGTCGGACACGGTCAAATTCGCGTGTCGGAATGGTCAACGTGTCGGAAAAAGTCAACCGCGTGTCCGACACCGTGTCGGAGCGTGTCGCCGTGTCGGAGCGTGTCGGACCCGACTCTTCCTATTTTTACAAGTGTCCGTGCTTCCTAGGTAGTAAAGCTATATGTTTATTTTAAAATGAAAAAGGAATAGTAAAATTAAATAATGCTAGTGTGAGTATTGATAAGAAAAAAAAGTAATTGTTTAATGATCATAACACTTTGATATATATATATATATATATATATATATATATATATATATATTTATTTATTTGTTAACTTATTTTGAGATTTATTTAATAAAACTATTAATTATTAAATAAATCTCAAAATAAGTTAACAAATATTATTAATTAGTTTATCAAAAAAATAAAAATATTAATTATTAATTATCAAACCAGTTATTTATAGATAATAAATTATTAGTTATTAATTTTATACATATAACTGTGCTTAAATTTTTAGAAGAATAAAAAGTAAGATTAATTTATATAAAGCTCTACATCATAAAAAATTCACTTGACATTGTGACATGTCAAAATAAAACCACCTTTGTTTTATTTAAATTCCTTTTGTTTTAGTTAAACTATATATAGTTAAGAAGTGCATTTCTTTATATAATATTAAATTTTACATGTATTTTGTTATATTTATAAAAGTATAATCATATTTGGTATTAAAAAAATTAAATTAATGTTCTCTTTGTGAATTATTTTGTTTAAACAAATTTTGAAAATAAACTAAGTTCATTCATATATATATATATATATATATATATATGTGTGTGTGGGTTTTATAAGAGTTATGTTGTAGAAAAAGTGATTGTGTAATGTTATAGAGATTCGTTTTGCCTGCCGTGATTTTCTTTTTTTCTTTTTTCTTTAAAAAGTGTGGGCCCCACAAAATATTGTGTGTGTAAGAAAGTTTGTTGTGTCATATTAAATGACAAATGCAAATCCCTATATATATATATATATATATATATATATATATATGGGAAAAACATTTCTCAAGCAGCTTGATATAAGTTTATCTCCAGCTAGCCCCAAAACTACGTCGTTTTGATTAATGAAGGGTGTTTATGCAATTCTAGGTGAATTAATGAAGGGTGTTATTGTAATTTTATTTATTTTTATATCATATACATTTTACTGAAATACCCTTCATTAATTCACCTAAGATTACATAAATACCCTTTATTAATCAAAACGACGTGATTTTGGGCTAGCTGGAGATAAACTTATCTCAAGCTGCTTGAGAAATGTTTACCCCTATATATATATATACATATATATATATATATATGTATATATATATATATATATATATATATATATATATATATAGGGGTAAACATTTCTCAAGCAGCTTGAGATAAGTTTATCTCCAGCTGTCATTTTTAACTATGTTCTCCCCGGAGAACATGGTTATAACGTTAAAGTTACTCTTTTTTCTCTCTCCTCAGTTACTTTTCAGAATTTTTTTGCTGACGTGGAGAGAGAAAAGAGCGACTTTGAGGTTATAACTATGTTCTCCCGGGAGAACATAGTTAAAAATGACAGCTGTAGATAAGCTTATCTAAAGTTGCTGTAGAAATATTTTTACCTATATATATGTGTGTGTTAGATATATGTCTATGAAATAAAAAAAATATCGTATTGACAAATAATAAATTCAAATAATCTCTAATATATGGTAAAATAATTAAGGAGTGTAAATAAATAATTTCAAGTTTCAATGACCGGGTTCCTTGCACTTGCATTCTATTTTAATATCCTAGTTAAGTTTATGGTATTTGAGGATGGGAGAAGGAATTCTTATGTTGTAGGAGAGTTCTTTTCTCATGTTAGTGAGAGTTCGTTTTGCGTGTAATAAATTTTTTTGTTTTATTTATTTTTTATGTGTGGGTCCCATTATAAATTTGAGTGTGTAGGAGAATTTTCTCCTCTCCAATAGCATGAGAAAAACATTGCCCCTTCGAGGAATTGAGAATATGTTTACAAAGTTAGAAATATTATTTAAGCGTTTTCTTTTTTTCTTTTTTAATTTCATGATCCTACTTACCTGGTGAATCATGTCTGCAAGCATGCCCGCAATTCGGACGGGAAAGAAGCCTACAAGTCATGGGTCTATACCGAATCGAGCGCAATTATCCACTTCTACAATTCGTTCTTACAGCATCTCTACAATTTTTTCTTAAAATTAAGAAGCTAATTTATATGGAACAAAACAACCCGAAATTTATCTGCCAACAAATGCAAAGTAACATTTAGTTGATTTGGCAAAGAAGACGCCTCTTCCGATACCATTTTCTCCATTTTCAGAATTCAAGACTTCTAATTAAGAGAAACAAGTTCCTTACCGCTTTAATCAAATATTATTGGTTATGATTATAGAAATGTTTTTTTTTTTTTGTATGCGCTTAATTTCCGTTAGGCTATAATTATTAGGCTAACGGTGCTAGAATTTAAAAACATGAACTTACCCTAATTAAGATCTTTAACCCAAGTGATCACACTAGCATTTTCGGAGAGTGCTGCAAAATTAAATCTCAACCATGTTTTTGCTGCACATATCATATCGTTCCTTCTCACATGAGGTCCTATATATATTTTGTAAGCTAAAAAAAAAAAAAAAATCACTCAGCATCATAATATAGCTAGCAGGTGTTTGTACATGTTGCAGACTGAACCTAATTAAAGCACTAGTATGAAATTTGTGTTTAGTGGATTGTTAGTTTTAATAATTTGAGTTCAAGGTCTTGATTTGAAAATAGGTATAATTAATATCTCTACTACAAACCTAATTAAAGCACTAGTATGAAATTTGTGTTTAGTGGATTGTTAGTTTTAATAATTTGAGTTCAAGGTCTTGATTTGAAAAATAGGACAAATTATATATATATATATATATATAGGTAGGATCCTTTGATACCGGTGTCAAAGTTGAAGTTTGACACCTCATCTGAGAGTCATTAGATAAAAAAAGATCAATGGTATCACATGCTTACAAATCAGAGTCGTTAATCTTTTTCGATCTAACGGCTCTCAGATGAGGTGTCAAACTTTAAATTTGACACCGGTGTCAAAGGATCCTACCTCATATATATATATATATATATATATAAGGAAAAACATTTATCAAACTGCTTGAGATACCGACCACCCCAAAACTACGTCATTTTGATTATTTATTTCCTTATATTTATTGATTCACCTTTGAATGGTTATGATTCCTTTTTCTGTCTCTTCCTTTATCACCATTGAATGAGAAATATAAAACCCATATATATATATATATATATATATATATATATATATATATATATATATATATATATATATATATATATATATATAAAGGAGTGATATTTCGATTTTAGTGTAACATTAACATGTTTTATTCCTTATTTCGATCGTTGATTTTCGTCAATCTAATGATTATAAGTTATTTAAAATTAATAATTAATTAATTTATATAACTTAATAAACTATAACCGTAAGACGAATAGAAATCAACGACTCACCTTAATCAAAAGAAATGCCGAGCTTGGGATTCGGGAACTTGAATGATCTAGCCTCGGGTAAGTAAATAAAGAAAACATCAAACTAAAGAACTAGCTTCATTTTCTGGTAACGCTTGGTCTTCTTTACATAGGAAATCTGCCAAAAAAAGAAAAGTATATCTATAGTTGCCCTAATAATAACCAGAAAAACCATACTATAATACATTTAATTATGTAAACAACACATGGAGACTGAAAGCTTAATCTTGGTGAAACTAACATATTCACACTTACACAAGACAAATTAATATTACTTCAACTTGATCGACGTGCTAGTTCCACTTTATTTAACGAGGTGCGCTCTGTTCATGCAACACCATGCATATATATATATATATATGAAGCTTCCACGTCTTCCCCAAAACGGTAGCTAGTGCTAGCCGTTTATGGGTGGCTTGCGAACATCAATGTAATAGTGGTGGCTATTAGATCCTGAACCATTCCCGTAATTACCAAAACTATCATTTGCATCATCATCACCACCATTGGCATCACTCTTATTCGCTTGGTCATTATTACTAGAATCACCAGTGTTGGTGTTTTGAGTTGCAGAACCCTTCTTGGGGAGATCCTTTGGGTCGCTACCACCACCAAGATTTCCCTTTCGACCAAGTGCTGTTTCACTCAGAAGATGGCGTTTTGCTTTAGTTCTTTGTTCATTCTCCTCCTTCACTGCATCTGCTTGCAGAGTGGTCACAATCAGAATTAAAGTAAACAAGAGTGCAAGTAAGGTCCTCATGATAGCTTGATCTATTTGCCACAACCTGAAAAAGTAATAAGCCAAGAACAAAATTAACAATATCAAAATGGTAGGAAAGTCATTAATTTGATTTTGAAATAACAATAATCAAATAATTATAAGAGATTATATAAGAATAAAGGGATAGCATCGGTTTACAATTTTTTTTTTTTGCAAATTACACTAAGAATAACCGGTCATACTCTGCATGATTAAAGTATGACCGATCGTACTTAGTGTAGTTTGTAAGAGTTTGAAAATAGAAAAATTTGTAAATATAACTTGAAAAAAAAAAAAGTTATAAATATAACATGCCGCTTGAACCATAAAAAAAACTTAATAACAAGATAAAATATTTAGACGTGTATATTACTACCAAGTTATATGCAAAAATATACCTGAGAGCTATGAAGTTTGTTATGCAAAATGTGGCATTTTATAGAGGTGATTGTGTGAAAGTACTGTTGGAAAGATTCAAGAGTAATCTCGGAGATAGCACTAACGAAGGCAAAGAATTTGAGTGGGATTGCCACTAATTAATTCATGATGCGCTGCCATTCTCACTTGGTAAGGCCACCAAAAATGAAATTATGATTATGATCGATAAGCAATGCAATTTCATGGTTAATGTTCAATTATTCAATCATTAAAGCCAAAATTTTCGCTTCATGATTTAATAATGGGAGACAATTTGCTATTTTTTAATTGTTACAGATTCATATGATACTGTGACAGCGAGACTAGTTGACTCCATTTTAACGAATAAACCGATATGGTAAAAAGGTATAGTTATGAAATTTGGGTGGAGTAAAGGAACATACTAAATGAGCATGCTACTGTGTATCAAAAATAAAATAAAAATGAGCATGCTATTTCTTACGTTAATAATAATTGTAAACTACCATAATAATTAAATTAGAACGTAAACCACCATTAATTATAGGAAAAACATAATCAGCAACATGTTTCATGCAGTCAACATCATATCAACAGGTTTTTAAGCACAGAAAGAGTACTATATTATAAAAGCAAAAATAATACTTCTGTAAATTAATGGCATTAATGGAGGTGGAGTTTGATACTTACAGAATCTTGTATGTCTTGCTGGCGTTAATTTCTCAACTTTAATTTCCAGATAAGAAATTAATGTATATAAGTAAAAAAATATTAATATATAAGTAAATTAATGTCTTGTTGAAAATATTAATATATTAGCTAATAGCTATGTTAATTAATTTGGGAGTTAATCTTATATCTCAAAAGTGTGTTGGAAAGCCACAATCTAGTTTCTATTAGTCCATGTCCGATCATAAGAAATCAAATGATTCTCTTAAATTGCTGCTTCGTGTTCGGTGAGCACAATGATCATGCTAGATGAATCGCTTTCAATAATCACGTTTTCAAAAGCCGCAATCCAAGCCATCTTCAGACCTTTAAGCACACCCCACAATTTGGCCTTGAAAAAAGAACATCTCCGAAACTTAGAAGCAAACCTCCAAGCCACTTGCCATGTGCGTCACGTGTCAAACCTCCACAAGCAGCTATACTGGGATTACCACGAGCTGCCCCATGCAATATATCATTCTGCCACTACCAAATTTTCAAAAAAACAGAAAGCCATTTATCTTTTGTGCTACCGCCAATGTTCATGGCAAAATTTCTATCTATCCATTGTTCAAGTTATCGAGGAAGAAATCAGAACTTATATCGGGGGGAATAAATTTCAGCCAAATAGGTATGAATAATGGTTTCTCTTTCCACACCGCATACTGGCAGAAATCATCGATCGCCATCTCCCCATTGAGCCGTTCTACATTTCGTAAGGAGCCTTTTATATATGCAGCACTTTCCACATGGTTACTTTCACCTTAAGTGAATTTAATTAAACTGTAGGAATTTATTTCTCTCCCATATCACATTAAAAAAAATGATTTTATATAAAGGGGGTACATCCACTTGGCAACCGATCAAGTAAGTCCTGGAAACATCTATGAAGTACCGACACTTCAAAAACCCCAACGTGTCGTGTTCAACACTTTCCGACACTCTCCGACACTACCCGACACTCCGACACTTCAATGCACGTTATAGAAACTTAAAAAATACTCAATTGCATTTTTAGTTCTAACTATTAGATTCGTTGGATTACTATTACAATTTTAATGAATTTAATATAAATATTTGTGATATCTTATATTTCTTTGCAAAATTAATGGGTATCATAAGTTTAGCTTTATTTTTTTTTTTAAATTATTGAATATTAAATATAGTATATGCAACATAAATTAAAAATATTATTCAATATCAAAATGTGTCCTAACGTATCGAAATCTAACATTTTTTAGAATTAAGGTGTCGGAGTGTCGTATCGTATCGTGTCACTTATCTCGTGTTGGTATCAATGCTATACAGGGAACATGAACGCATTAGATTTTTGGTGATGACCGACTACTTCTTGTGCACCTATAAATTGTTGGGAGCGCAGCCAAACCTTGAGGAACAAAATAAAAGACAGTAAAATTAGATAGTAGAAATGGAGAACACACGAAAAAAATTTAGCATGTAAAATATCTTAACATAAGGAGTAAAAGTTATGGGATTAGAAGTCTAAAAAAAACTTCTCCACTAGCTCATTGACTAATCGAATCTAATTGAGAAAGACCATGAGGGCAACAACACTCTTACCAAATTTTTAATACATTTGTGTATCTAAAACTCAAACTCAAGACTAGTAGTGGTTAAGATGGAATAACTCTTTCTCGGTTAATTCACGTGTTTGATGGTAAAAGTTAAAAAAATAAAAAATAAACTTACACAATGAAAAAAAGGATTACAAATATATGTTCGTAAAATTAAGAGGATTGCTCTCAATATCTCACCCACTATTGATATGAATTATGATATGTTAATCCCTCTCTCTAGGTGGATTTCTTTCTACCAAGAAGATGAGATTCTATCTTCTCTAGAAGTTTTTCTTCTCTTAGCCATGGCTGCTCTCACTCTAGACACAAGCATGAATGTCCCCTTTTTAAACTCATAAACACCACATTTATTGGGCTTGGGTCCATCATGCAGCACGAAAACATAAATAAGTATTAACCAATGAAAAGAGATATTCTTACTACCAAAATCTTCTACTACCAACTCACTACCTATCTAATTACCGTTGGATCAATTTTTTTTTTTCAAAAACTTTTTAACATTCACTACAAGAAAAAATGTATATTGCAACAGAATTACTGAGGCGGTTAACATAGAACTGCCTCCATATAATTTACAGAGGTGATTTTAGTGACCGACTGAAATTTAACATATTACTGAGGCGGTTACTTTTTAACCGCGTGATTAATTTGAATACAGAGGCGGTTCTAGAGGTGTTTGGACATTTAGCCTCAAAATTATGTAATACTGAGGCGGTTATATTACAATCGCCTACAAATAACCTTATTTTAAGCGGATTTGTAGGCGTTATTTTCGATATATGTCTTCTATATATAGAGGCAGTTATGCAAACCGCCTCTTAGTATAGAAGTATTGAAAAAAAATTGATACAACTTTATATATATAACAGGAATCGAACCTGCACCATCTTAGTTAAGAGACAGTGTGTAACCACTGATCCAACCAAAAAACATAAGCAAGAAATGCAATATTACAATGTTATTTTAAAAACTTTTCGTTTCAGTTTATTAGGCGGACTCATTTCCCTCCTTGTAAAAAATGAGAGTCACTTTTAATCTAGGGTTTAGGTCTTTTTTACCTTTTGTCTCTTAACTTTGTCGAAATTGAAAGCTCCTTTTTTACCGGAATTTATATGCACGCGGTTTTATAAACCGCCTAAGTAATCTTTAAATGCGGCGGTTAACAAATGGCCTCCAAATTTTATACAAGGCGGATTCATAAACCGCCTAAAAAATATTTTGATGAGGCGGTTCCAAAAATGCCTCCATATGTTATCACATGCAGTTAAACAAACCGTCCTTGAATGCACACCAGATTCTTGTTCTGTTAACTGAGGCGGTAATAGCCGCCGAATAATACGCCTCTATTTAATCCTAAGCGGTTCTACCAGCGCTTTGTTTTAACCGCCCTAGATAGCCTTTCGACAGTAGTAACTGAGGCAGTTATGAAACCGCCTGTCGAATAAATCAAAGGCGGTTATAACCGCCTCAGAATACTATTAAAACCGCCTCAAAATAGCTAGTTTCTTGTAGTGATTCTCTCTTTTGATTCAATGGTGATTAGATAGGTAGTAAGTTGATAGTAGAAGATTTTAGTAATAAGAATATTCTTCCTCTTAACCAATTAGCTTCTTCGTTGTTCAAATCTAGTTAAAATCTAATGCAATT
Organism: Gastrolobium villosum; assembly: GCA_032173675.1. NCBI lineage: Eukaryota > Viridiplantae > Streptophyta > Magnoliopsida > Fabales > Fabaceae > Gastrolobium > Gastrolobium villosum. The sequence continues at coordinate 40,257 of JAVKPL010012980.1, read as the reverse complement.
TATATATTTTAGGCAGTTTAAAAGAAAAAATAATTACTGCACTCATCTTTGGTAAATTCAGCAATCACTATTAAGGTTTTTTTTTTTTTTTTGGAATTAATCCAACCCCAGTTATCTCTTTGAGGCAAATTAGTCCCTCCATTATTCTTACAAACTTCGACTTTTTAAGTCAGTGATGAGACGAGAGTAATTCAAAGGTGCGGAACGTGTTTAAGTTCTTATGGGTTAAGTTTAACCCATGTCATCAAGCTATTCATTTTACATTATAAACTCTAAGGGGGCGTTTGGTTGAGGAGAAATTTTATGAATACTAGGGAAATGTGATTGATAGGGAAATGGATAGAAAGTGAGTTTGATAGGAAAATGTAAAAAAAGTTGTTTGGTATGAAAAGATTTTACCGGGTAAATTAGGTAACTTTTGTAAAGTCTATGTTTGGCTTTTCATAAAATATAGATGGGGAAATAATGTGCAATGACGAAAATACCCTGATTTTAAAAAGCTGATGAATCATCTTTGCTTCCCTTTACCCGTAAAGAGGGTTGTTCTGTTGCCAACGTCCATATGCAACACGCGATTGTTGCCAACACGCGATTCTTTTCAGACCCTGAATCAACTTAAACACTAGATCTGTTATGCTCACAAAACCCTCTTGGATGTGAACCCATTGGGGCATGCCCAGCTCAACCCCATTGTCAAAATATGATTTTGATTTCTGGGTTTTCTCAACTAGGCCAATGGATCTATGTTTTCAATCTAAAAAAAATAAAAATAAATTGGACTTTCTCATAGCAGCACCATTGCCCCCTCCTAAGACTTACTACACAAAGCAGAAGGAGGAGGTGATGGCAAAGGCACCGACCCTGTTATGCAGTTGTTGGAGGGAATTGGAGAACACACAAGAAGAAGCACATGAGATTCTAAGAAGAGGCACGCGTTAGGGTAGGGGTATATTTGGGATGATTTGTTGTGGGCCATATGACATAGCTGGGTTTCTTCAAAAAACCACCTCCTCATTTGCTTTTCAAACAGTGCAAATGCATAGCTAAATGGGGCAAAAGGTGAAATGACATGCATCCTGATTTCCTGGGCATTGAGCCATATCTCCTTCAACCAAACACATGCTTCCCAGAATCCTTGATTCATTTGCATGGGGAAATTTAAAAACCCCCCAAACCAAACACCACCTAAGGGTGTGTTTGGTAGAAGGACTTTTTTGAAATTCCTTGGAAAATGAATTTGGGAATCCTATTTATCTATGTTTGGTAGAAGGTTTGTAAAAATTATCCCGGATATCCAATTTTCCTAGGAATTGGATCTATGTACAAATTGTGTTTCAAAATCCTATTCAAGAATACCACAAAAAAGGTGGTATTCTGGGAAACCTGGGTGATGGAAAAATGTCACAAATTTTTTCTGACAAAATTAACCCTCCTGCATATTCCAGTTTCCATATTTTATCGTCTTCCTTGTTCACGAAATCTCAACAAGAAATAATGACCTAGTTTATGTATCTCCGTCCTCGACCAATATTTTGAGTCCCTTAAAGAAGTAGCCGTTTTTAATTTTTTGATTTTGAGCATTTGCAGTGATGAAAAAGGGATTAATCGGGTTCTTGGACAGATTCACTACCAATAAACTTCAGCTTGTCCAAAACCAGTTTGAACCCGTCCTTGCAGAGAATTCCCAGACAGATTGAGAAGCTTGATCTTTTCCATTTTTGTTTAAATTTTTTATTTTATTTTCTGTGAAAGAAATTTGTGAATTCTTTAGGAAGAAATATCCAAAAAAATTGAAATATGTAAACTGTGCTTGAAAATGGGTTTGAGGTTATTTTTGTAAATTCACCCCGTATTCCCAACAATATTTTACTAACAACCAAACATAGACTTAGTAAACTTAGCCGATATTCCCGGTAATATTTTGGCCTACCAAACAGCTTTTTGGTAACATTCCCGGAAAACTCAATTCCCGACCATATTTCCAGTAATCATGATTCCAGGATAAAAAAATACTTCTCCTGTACCAAACGCCCCCTAAAAACTTTCTTTGAGTATGTAATTCAACCTTCAGGAAGTTTAAATGCATACATCGAAATGTCAAACATGCAAACTGTTATTTCACATGACGTCTTGGATGACGTTACATGGACAATGTCACGTGCACTAACATTTTTCATGTACACTAGCCATTTGATACACTTTTTACCCCTCTTGCGGTAATTAATTTGTTTTTAACTCTCAGAAGCGTACACGTTAAGTATTTGACTTCAATGCTATCATTAATGCACCAATGCTTCAAATTATACGATATAACAAACCTTTGAAATTCACCATGGATGCACCAAGATTTCAATATGCAATAATAAAAGCGTTTAAGAACTTAATCACCTAAGAGCACATACACATGACCATATATAATCTTCACAGTAGATGTTCTCGTTTCGAATATGATTGTTTCCAGTGAAAATACTTGTGCTTTATCCAAGTATTGGAGGGAAGGGGGACGGAAATTAATTTTTTATCTTGCATAATATAACTATTTATTTTACCTATTCACCTCATAGGAACTCATTTAGGTAATTTCTTACCAAAATATTAATATTAACAACATTTGGAAGACCAAAAAATGTACTTTTGGTCGGGTCCAACAGACATAAAAAGTAGTTTACAGCAATAATTAAAAAAAATGTCATTACTAAAACAATGTTTTTAATTAACTATATTTTTTTAAAAAAATAAAATAAAAGAATGGAACCAAGTTGCCCCAAAAAGTGAATCTTTTAAGTTAGAGAAAACTCATTTTTTCTATTTGAAATCACTACACAAAGAGAAACACAACCATGCAAAATAAAAGAGAGCAAAAGGATGACAAAAAGGCCAAAACTTTCATTAATCAAAACATAACATATGAAAATAAAAAAGAAAATACAGAAAAAGGTTACACATAACACGTACACATTAGGTAAAGTGGAGCTAGATTTCAACTTGAATTTCAAATCAGAACTTCCAAAAAAAACACATTTAACAATAACAATAATACACTTTCAACTACATTACTTTTTTTTTTTAATTTCTTTTGAAGGGGGAGGGAGGCGGCCGCCCACCCTAACCTCCGCCTATCTCTGCCCCTGGTTTTATCTAAAACACACCTATTTCTCATGCATTTATCAAAGAACTACTACATATATAATCTCCTCTAAATTTCAATAAAGACACACCTCCAATTATTTGTGAGAGTTATCAAAGACTCCAACATCATTATATATAATCTCCTATATGGGTGAATTTGTAACTAAATGAGTAAATTAATTAAGGGTCCAATTATTTGTGAGAGTTACTCAATTGACTCCAACATCATTAAGTATAATCATTTCCTAAGCTATATGGGTGAATGATTGTAACTAAATGAGTAAATTAATTAATTAGAGAATGTGGGAGCATTATTCTGTGTCAATGTGTTAGTTAACGTCTGTTAGAATTACAGAAATAATTTAATTACCAGGAGAGAAGATAAAACGTGTTTCATGAATACTGTTTTTGAAAGATGCTAGTAAACGTCACAGCTTCTTCTTTTTTTTATAAATACTTTTTCTTGAATACTAAAATGGTTTTTTAAACCAACAGTTTGGGCACTAGTATCAAATCACATATATCACATATAATTAAATCAGCATCTGATCTAAGATTAATGCTATCCTCTGCTTTTTCGTCCACCAATTGTATTCATACTAAATGATGTGAATGCCTTGTAACTCTGCTATACGATGAAGATTAAGTAGTGTATATTTCTAAATGTAACATCCACCATTGACATTTAGCATACATTTATAATTAATTATTGTCACACTGTCACACATACGTTTTACATAAAGAATTCAAGTCCCTCATGATTAACAATAAAAATTATTTAAAATTAATTCACATGGAGCATGCTCTGTGCATGGCTTGAGAAGTGGTTGTGGCGTAGTAATTTGTAATAGTGGAGGTCTAGGTAGGATGTATACGCAAATATTTTGGAAATTTATGTACACGGACACGCGTCTGAAACGCGGTCAACTCTCCGACACGTTATTTCGACACGCAGTCAATTTTTTCCGACACGCGGTCAATGCTGGGACACGTTCTCGGACACGGTTTTTTATTTTTTAATCTTAATTTTATTTTGTTAACTAAATATAAAAGAAATAATTTACAAATTGATTTTTTTCTGTTATAAAATTTGACATGAAAAATTAACAAAGTATGAAAAAAAAATTATTTATATTTATGTTATGAAATTTAAATATTTGATTGGTTATATGACTTATTATGGACTCTTATATGTATTAAATATAAATTATATTATATATATTATAATTTTTATTTAATATCAAAATGTGTCCCAACGTGTCCAAATATGACATTTTTTAGAATTATCGTGTCGGCATGTCGTGTCGTGTCGTATACTGTGTCTCATGTCCGTGTCCGTGCATCATAGCCGGAGGTAGATGGATGGTTGGCTATATGAAGAAGATAGGCCATGGAAATGTGCCGAGGGCTGAGGCTCCAAGCTTGATTCAAGGGGTTGCAATGATGGCCACCCTATGCATATGTTAGTCAAAATAATCTATGATCTGGTTATGTTTGTTCACACTCTCAGAGAAGGAAATAAAGTGGCTAATTGGTTGGCCACAAATGTTAAGCATGATTATTGTGGGACCACTTGTTTAGTTAATATCCCTAATGACTGTAGGAGCCTTGTAGAAAAGTATCTGCTGGGATTAGTGAATACCAGCATGACCCTTGGGTAGTTTGCTTTGTATTTCTCTTAAATAGTAATGATGTTTATAATTAAAGGTTTATGTAAATTTTAAAAAAGGACAGCATTATATATAGGGATTTAATTTTTTCATGTTGTAACTCAACTAGTGGTGGGTCCCATATTTATTAAAAAAAAATCTGTGCACGCAAATCGAAGGATCACTAAAATATTTTCCCTTGTATATATGACTAAAAAGTTAGAAATAATGTTCGTTTTGTAAAGGTTTATATATGTAAAGAACTAATTCAACCCAAAAACTTAAGCTGGTGGGTGAGGACTTTTTAATGGTTTTATATATCTCAATATGCCCCCTCACACGAGAGCTCATTGGGCTTGAAGGGTGTACAATGCACGGGCCTACCTACCTGTGCGAAGAAAGAAATTTCACTAGAGAAAGTGGGGGCGGTGAGGATCGAACCCAGGACACGACTTTGATACCATGTAAAGAATCAAATCAACCCAAAACTTAAGTCAGAGAGTGAGGGCTTTTTAATAGTTTTATATATCTCAACAATATATCAATGGATTAAACGATGATCCTTAATAAATGAACTTGATATCATATCTCATATCTCAATTTAAAATATTAAGGTGTTGGGATTATGAATTTTTTTAATTATATGTTTCTTGTTTAATCTAATTATTCACATTAAATGAACTCAACTCCACCCAACCAATCAGAACAAGTGGTCTTTACATCATATTATTTCTGATAAGTAATTAATTATCAAACATTCCCCTAAACACTTACTTCTTGGCAATTCCACTTCTTGGCAATTCCTTACTTTAGCTAAAAAGGTTCTAACTACTCTGTCTTATGTTGTAATGCAAAAAAAAAAAAAAAAATAATTGCTTATGTTCTGTATTTGCTACAAATATTTTTTAAGTGATTTATAAGAATACTTGTAAACTCTTAATCATGCATTGACTTTAATTAAAATAAGGTGACTGCAACCACCAAAAATAATAATAATAATAAGGTGACCGCATCTCCTCCTAAAACTTTCTCTTCAAACAATAAACACGTCTAATTTTACTGAACTATTAACATAAGTGGTTACTGTGAATTTACTTGATGATTAGTAAAATTTGGATAAAATTAATTATTTAAAGCCAAAGGAATTAGGTTTTCACTGTTGAAGCACTTAAATAAGAAACAATTTATTATCTTTTTTTTGTATTTAATTTATGGGATAGGATATTGTGACACCCAAGTTATGTTACACCCATGTGACACCCAGTCAATCTCACGGTTAGATCGCTTATGTCGATCCAACGGTTACATTTATTTTCATTTTTGTATGGTCATGATTTCCCAAATTTAATATTTTATATTTATTTCTACCTTTGTATGATTATGATTTCCCATACTTAATGCTTTCACTTTAAATTTGGGAAATCATGATCATACAAAGATAGAAATAAATATAACCGTTGGATCAATATAAACGATGTAACGGTGAGATTGACTGGGTGTCACATGAGTGTAACATAACTTGGGTGTCACAGTATCCTATCGCTTAATTTATTATCTTTATATTCAACACCATTTCGAATTTTCGACGTATATATAGTCTAGAAATTGAACATTTGCAAAACAGTATTCAGTTTTCAACTCCCGCCAATGAAAGAGAATCAAACACCAAACAAGGTCTTTGCACGCTCCGCAGATAATCGCAATGGCAGATTCAAGGATTTTCCATCCAAGAAGTCTATCAAGGTACAATACAATTCCTCAACCAAATTTCTCTCTGTTTCTTTTTTCCTTTTCCTTTTTTTCTTTTTTTTTTTCAGATTCAATTTCTCTTATTCATTTTCTTCTCTTTCGCTAGATCGCAAACAAGAGCTTGAATGCAGCATTTACATCCGTTTCTGAAGATTCGGTGGATTTATCACCGATCTCTGAGATCTCAGACGTAAATCGCAGCGAAGATGTCACAGTAAGTCCTAATCTGAGCATTTGTTTCTTCCGATGTTATTTGCTGCCTTCAGTTCCTATCGATACAAAACTGTTAAATGCTACCAAAAATGCGTCATAATTTTGTAATTGTGCTGTGCATTTATCTAATTAAAGCTACAGGAAAAGTTTCGATGTTCAAATCGTCTTTAATTATTTATGCGACAGGCACAATTCTTAGATGTATTTATTTATCGTTGATATGTGTTTGATCTTTCAATGAAATTCTGATAGTAATTAGCAATCAATTGGATGTATTAGGCATTTTGTACTATTTGGATTCCTAGAAAATAAATAAGCAAGGAATGTGGAGGCTTCGACTGATTCAAATTATTCATATCTGTTTCAGAGCTTTTTGTTGGAAGAACCTTCCTCGTTGGCCTTGCTTCCAACTTGTATAACTCCTCCTAAAAAGATCACTGACACAACGGGAATTAGTTCCACTAATTGTTTTGGTACCAATGAGTTGGATAGTTCCAAGTTCGATTCTGTGGAGGCTGAGATTGCTGTGAATTTTCTCAGAAATGCTAAACCTGAGCTCCTCAATTCGGTTAATGCTGCTCCCCAATATAGAAAGCTTATGGATGAAATAATTGAGTATGTCATACAAGATTTCGATACCAATACCCTGCCAGAAGAGGGAGACAACTTTGCTCAAGTTCTTTCAGAGAAAAACCGAATGCTGTTTCTATGTATCTTCATTTGGATCGTTGGGATATCGGTTGTGATTTTCCTCACTTCAGATATTCATAGTACTTACTGTGGACCTATGCCAACTTGAAGCATGGTTGTTATGCTTTCAGACTATGGGAAAAGAGGTAAAATCTCCAGTTATATTGTAAATATCTATGTAACTGAAATTCTTGGACAATATGGACGAGATTTAGTATTCTTCTTAAATTTGAGATACTTTAAATTGCCCTGAACTTGTATAGTCTTTCATTGAAGTTTGTGGTATCACTATAATGTAGAACTTAAAATAAAAACAACTATTTTCTTGTGGAGAAGACAAAACTTGTATTTCTCTTTTTCTTGTGATATGTTGCTTACAATATGGATTAGTTTATATAGGCACTAGATTGCCTTTTCATGAACCAAACATTAAATTAGCCATAAACCACAAAACTAAACTTCTAACTCTTGGCCTCTCTAACTCTTGGCCTTTCACTTTCTTACAACTCTTGGCCTTTCACTTACCTAAACACATGACTGCTTAATTAAGACTATTAAATATAAAACTAACAAAACATTTAAAGTTTATTCAACAATTCTCCTTCATAAACTTAAATGGTTCTGCCATCTTTCATCCCAAGCATCTTCTTGCAATTGTTGAGCAGCAACGTCGGCAGTGGCTTTGTGAAGATGTCCCCGACTTGCTCTTGACTGGTCACGTGTGTTAGCTCCACATTTCCTTCCTTTACTTGATCCCGGATGAAGTGAAATCGGACGTCAATATGCTTGCTTCTTTCATGATTTACCGGGTTCTTGGCTAGCTCTATAGCCGACTTATTGTCAATTCGGATCACAGTTTGACCGACTTGTTTTTCCTCCAACTTGCTTAGCAAATTCCTGAGCCACATTGCATGACAAACACACCAAGATGCAGTTACATATTCAGCTTCACATGTCGACAGTGTCACAATAGGTTGCTTCTTCGAAATCCAGGTGAATGTCGTGTTGCCCATGAAAAACACATAACCAGCCGTGCTCTTTCGATCATCTATGTCTCCACACCAATCACTGTCAGAATATCCAATCAACTTGTATTTTGCCGAGCTCGAGTAGTGTAACCCATGTGAAACTGTACCTTGAACATACCTCAGAATTCTCTTTACCGCCTTCCAATGTGTGTATCTTGGCTCCTCCATGAACCGACTTACTATGCCGACACTTAACGAGATATCCGGCCTCGTGCATGTGAGATAACGTAGGCTTCCCACCAAACTTCTGTACTTGCTTGCATCAACACGGTCTCCTCCATCAAATTTAGAGAGTTTTGAACCGGGTTCCATTGGTGTTGAAACTGGGTTGCAATCTTCCATCTTGTACTTCTTCAAAATCTTTTTTGCATAAGCCTCCTGTGACACGAAGATTCCCTTCTCATTTTGTTTTACTTCCAAACCAAGAAAGAACTTCATCAAACCGAGATCTGTCATTTCGAACTCTCTTGTCATTGTGCTCTTGAACTCTTGTATCATCTTGGCATTGTTTCCCATAAAAATGAGGTCGTCAACATAAAGAGCCACAATTAACAAGTCTCCTCCATTTTTCTTGACATAAACAGCATGTTCATATGGACATTGTTCAAGTCCATTCTCCTTGAAATATTTGTCAATACGAGCATTCCATGCCCGTGGTGCTTGCTTCAACCCGTAAAGTGCTTTCTTCAATCTCAGCACCTTCTTCTCTTCTCCTGCCTTCATGTAACCCGGCGGTTGTTCCACATAAACTTCTTCTTCAAGAACACCATTCAGAAATGCCGACTTTACATCCATTTGATGCATTGGCCATCTGTATTGAGCAGCCTGTGAGATGAGTAGCCGAATTGTCTCCATCCTTGTAACAGGGGCAAACACTTCGTCATAGTCAATTCCAGCCTTCTGCTTATAACCTTTTGCAACTAGTCGAGCTTTATATCGTTCTATCTCCCCTTGAGCATTCATCTTCTTCTTGAACACCCACTTCACTCCAATGGGCCGACTTCCTTCTGGTAGCTCGGCTAACTCCCATGTGTTATTTCGGTCAATGGCTTCTATCTCCTCATCCATGGCATCTTGCCATTTCTTATCTCGGATGGCTTCTTCAAAACTTATGTTCTCAGAGTCTGCAAGAAGACAAACAAAATGTACCTCACTTGTTGACTCATATATGTCTTGTATGCTTCGCATCCTGGGTTGTCGTACCTCATCTTCATCATCAGAAGCTTCAGGACTTGCCGGGTTGATAATTTGTGTTGAGATTCCGTCTTCAAAGTTTACCTCAGAAGAATTGTTCCAGTCCCACTCATTTGCTTCATTGAGCTTTACATCTCTGCTTACTATGACTTTTTTGTTGACGGGGTCAAACAGCTTATACCCCTTTGTTTTTTCATCATATCCAATAAAAACATATTTCTTGCTTTTATCCTCGAGCTTTGTTCTGAGCTGGTTCGGTATGTGTGCATAGGCTATACTGCCAAAAACTCTGAGATGAGCCACTGAAGGCTTTTGACCGCTCCATGCTTCCTGTGGAGTTTTATCATCCAAGTTCGAATGTGGACATCGGTTCTGCACATACACAGCACACTGCACAGCTTCCGCCCAAAACTCCTTCGGCATCCTTTTGTTCTTCAGCATTGACCGAACCATGTCAAGAATAGTCCGGTTCTTCCTTTCAGCCACGCCATTCTGTTGTGGTGAGTATGGTGCTGTTAGAAACCTCCTTATCCCCTGTTCCTCACAGAAAGACATAAACGCTGTTGAGGTATATTCCCCACCTCTGTCAGACCGCACCGATTTGATATAGCTTCCTGTTGCCTTCTCAATCATCACCTTGAACCTTTTGAACACATCAAACACCTCGGACTTCTCCTTCAGAAAGTAAACCCAAGTTTTCCGTGAGAAATCATCAATAAAGGAAATAAAATACTTCTTACCGCTGAAGGAACCCGGATTGATGGGTCCACACAAGTCGGTATGTATTAGTTCCAGAGGTTGCTTAGCCCGGAATCTTGCCATCTTCTGAAACGTGGTCCTGGCATGCTTGCCAAGTACACAACTCTCACAAAACTTTCCTTCAAAGTTGATGCCAGGTAACCCTTCTACCATCTTCTTCTTTGCCAACTCGGTTAGACCACCATAATGTAGGTGACCAAACCGGAGATGCCAAAGTGACGCCTTATCTTCCACCTCGGCTTGTAAACATTCAACCTGTATACATTTCAGATTTAGTTTATACATACGATTCTTACCCATTTGAACCCGAACTATCAGCCGACCTCGCTCATCTTTCAAATACAATACCCGGTCTTTCATAATAACCGAGTAACCTTTCTCCATCAGTTGACCCATGCTTAAAATATTGCTTTTTAGGTCGGGTACATAGTACACATCTCGAATTGAGCCAATTAACCCGTCCTTTTGTAGGAAACAGATCGTACCTCGGCCTTTTACCTCAACCTTTGAGGCATCCCCGAACGAAACATGTCCGGTTTCCACCTTTCTCATCTCCTTGAAGAAGTCCTTATGTCCGCACATGTGGTTGCTCGCACCCGTGTCAAGATACCACTCCATGTCATCGTCTGGACTTCCTTTACTATGTGTCATTAACAAGACACCATCCTTCATCTCGCCTTCTGTGGCTAGGTTGGACGTCTCCTCCACCTTTTTCTCCTCTCTGCATTCTCTTGCGAAATGTCCGACTTTGCCACAGTTATAACACTTGTCCGAGTTACAATCTTTTGCATAGTGACCAAATTTTCCACATTTGTAACACTCGATGTTTGAATAATGTTACCGACCTCCTCGTCGACCTCGTCCTCGTCCTCTCCAGTTTTGTTGATTTGACTGTCCTACCTCATCATTATACACTTCTTGACTTCGGCCTCGACCTCTACCACCACGGCTAGTACCTCGTCCACCGCGGCCACGTCCTCCACCTCGAAAATTTTGAGAATAGAGCATCTTCTCATCTTTAATTGTTGCTTTGGTCTGAAGTGCCTGCTCAAGAGTTTCCTCCTTCTTCTTCTTTCTTTGTTCATGCGCTTCAAGGGAACCCGCCAACTCATCAATGGTGAGTGTAGACAGGTCCTTGGACTCCTCTATGGCACAAACCACGTTTTCGAACTGGTCTATCAAAGATCTCAAGATTTTCTCCACCACTCTGGTGTCAGGTATATCTTCTCCATTCCGTTTTAACTGGTTCACAATTCCTTGAACCCGGGCAACGAACCCGGATACTCCTTCCGTGTCCTTCATCTTCATTCCCTCCAACTCGGCACGAAGGGTTTGAAGCCGGACTTGTTTAACCCGGTTAGCTCCTCTATAGACATTTGCTAAGATGTCCCAGGCTGCCTTTGAGGTCTCACAATTTGCTATCTTCTCGAACCCGGATTCGTCTACAGCTCGGAAGAGCATGAATAACGCCAGCTTGTCTTTTGCACGCGTCTCTTTCAACGCTTTGGTTTGAGCCGCCGAATGGCCTCCAGTGTCCTGTGGTTCTACAAAACCTGCTTGAACATTCTCCCAAGCGTCCTGGGATCCGAGAAGAGCCTTCATCTGGATGCTCCAATTCTCGTAGTTCTCCTTCGTCAACTTAGGTAGTGCCATATCACTCCCCCTCTCCATAGCTCTGATACCAATTTGTGGTATCACTATAATGTAGAACTTAAAATAAAAACAACTATTTTCTTGTGGAGAAGACAAAACTTGTATTTCTCTTTTTCTTGTGATATGTTGCTTACAATATGGATTAGTTTATATAGGCACTAGATTGCCTTTTCATGAACCAAACATTAAATTAGCCATAAACCACAAAACTAAACTTCTAACTCTTGGCCTCTCTAACTCTTGGCCTTTCACTTTCTCACAACTCTTGGCCTTTCACTTTCTTACAACTCTTGGCCTTTCACTTACCTAAACACATGACTGCTTAATTAAGATTATTAAATATAAAACTAACAAAACATTTAAAGTTTATTCAACAAAGTTGTTATACATGTATGAATTCTTGGATGATGTGGTTGATTACTTCTGTTAGTAGGTGATGTGTATCAGGTACCTCATGTCCTGACAAAATAGTCTTAATTGCCTGTGTGTGGTTTGTGTTGATATATATTGGAGCAAATTGGCGTTTCAAACCACATTCTTAGAGTTAATACTTCAATGATTTATACCCTTCACTACCAGTTGCCAGCATGCATCTGCAACATGAAGCCATATGTCACAGATTCTGGTGACTGGGGAGGGGGTGTGTGCAATGATGCATAAATTATAAGGGTTTTGTTGGTTAAGTAAAGCTGCATGTGTTGTCTATGCACTTATGAGCAATGTCTTGTTTCTTTTATTTTTTTAATTAAAAAAATGACAATTCACAAAGAACAACTTGATCATTAACAGTTTTTTTGTGCGTAGGTAACCAATTCCGCTTCATGTGCTTGATCTCAAACTCTGGCAGCTGCTCAGACGGAGCTCATTTTTTAGCTATATAAAACCTTCACTCTAAAAACTCAGCAAATTTCTTGTGCAAAGTATACTCTAGAAGTGCTTTTCTCTGGTCGTAGGATTTCATTTTCTTGTCAATTGGGCTTGTGATAGGACCTACATAATTTGTGAAGCTAACATAAATCTAATCGTGGATATTTTCGTCCAAAAAAGGTAAAAATGTGCCACCTACAACTATTTCTATTGAAGTCTGCTGCTAAGGATTTATGATTCAACATTTAGTAAATGAATGTGCCAAGTAATGAATCAACACCATCTAATATGGGCATTTCAATTTTTAGATGTTCATTTATAGCAGGTTTGTTATATGATAGTCGGTGGTGTGCTGCTTGAGCCTTGAAGGCATAATCAGATTTGATTTCACCAAACATAGCATCCCATTTTTAACTATCAACAAGACTTTCCTACATGCCATTTTGAAAGGGTAATGGAAACTTGAACAATTTTGTTACGTAGAAATTGTTACGCGAATATAAATTTGAGAATGGCAATAAGAACATTCATAAATACCAATTCTACTTTGTGCTTAAGACAAGGATATATTATAGTCCTGAAACTCGAGTTCAACTTATCCCTGAAAATGTTCTGAACCTCCTGTGGTTGTTCAAACAATCATTTAAAATTCCTTTTTAGATAGCTGGGTTTTGCCACGAGTAGAAAGAGTCGGTGTTCTTCATTTAAGTGTTTTTTTTCAAATATAATAAAGAAATCTGACAACACTTGCAAACTCTTACAAATTATATTATGTTCTCCCGAGAGAACACTAGGGAGTACGTGATTTGCAAAATTTTATACAAAAATTTTATAAACGAATCCTTCCCCGTCACTTATATATACTTGTGGCAAATAATAGTGTTATGAACAGACAGAGAGTTAGACCGTGGCCTGCCACTAGAATTTCATACTCGAAAAAAGTTAAAGTTTTGATGTAATCCATGAATGTACTTTTTAAGCCAGTGCATGTGAGAGTAGGACATTCAGAACTAGCTTTACTTAAAGCATGATTTGGTGTATCAGCAAAATTTACACAAACACTAGTATCTTAATATTTGGGTTTTAGAACCGGGGGACATCGAGAGTGTGTGTCTACTTTAACTGAATGTTTATGGTACTTTGCTAAAACCCTGGGAGACGAATGGATGTTATTTACCACTAGCTCGTGCTATGATTATAATTATGCAGGAAAAGCAAATTTGATTCCCCAGCATCACTTTGGATTTTGTGCAGTATACATGTTTTTAATGTTTTCATGCATGCCACCCATTATGACTGGGCAAAGTAGGTTAACTGTCCCAATCACTTGAGACAATAATGCAAGCTCAAATTTTAGAGAAGTATCATTTCCGTGGAAATCACATTATTCTTTTTCTTGTGCTCGAGTGAAATTGAGATTTATTCCATTGGTTGTTCAAAGATACCTTGTCATTTTATAAAAAATAAAAATAAAAAATTATTTACAAGCATGTCTTATCTGAAAAAAGTTAATGCATAAGCACGATTTAATTTAAGGATTTAATTTTTTTTCATGTAATAGGAGAAAAAAAAATTATGTTATAAAAATATTTTGTGTGGGGCTCACATTTATTAAAAAATGAAAAAAAATATTGTACCAAAATTGAACGGTTACTAATAGAAAAAATAGAAAATATTTTTTCATTTAATTTAAGGTGGTGCTCTGGAATCAAGTAGATCAACAAGTGTTTCTGCACTGAATCCCAGATACTATTGGTTTGCATGCCAAGCAGTCAACAATCCTGGTGTTTAACATGTCACATTGTCAGGAATCGGGATTGTCTTTTGCGTTTTGACTCATGACATTATGTATGTACTAAATGTTGCATTACATATTTGAGGAACGCTTTAGGTCGATGAGATTAGAAATGGAACCAATTAGAACAACCATTAATAATGAATTTACAGTTGATCAATTGCACCATAGCCTAACCATTAATTCAAGAAATTTTGGAGAAAAGCATAATTATGGCCTAATAATAATAACCCACATGTTCAAAAAAAAAGTAACAATTTAAAATATAAAAAATTACATTAAATCCAAATACAAATAATTTGATATGAATTGACATCTAAGATTTGTGATGTATTTTAAAAGATTTAATTATAATTATTTATTTATTTATAGAAGGTAGTTATCGACTTATCGTTATATTTATTTATAGAATTTTGAATTTTAGATTTTGAATTAATTTATAATTAGTCTATAAAATGATGTTTAAGACCCTTATTATATGATTTAAATTTTGTTATTTGTTAATAGAAATTGAGAACCAGAGGGCCAGTGGCCAATTTGAAATATAAAAAATTACGATAAAATCCAAGTTCAAATGAAGCAATAGATATGATTGTGAGTTTCTTGGTAAAAAAAAGAAAACAATAAATTTGGCATGATTTGAGATTTGAGATTTAGAACATGTTTTGAATGATTTAATTGTAATTATTTATTTATTTACTTATTAATTTTTAGAAGATATTACCATTATATTTTTTTAGGAATTTTTCTTAATTTTGGGATTTTAGATTTTGAATTGATTTATAATTAGTCTTAAAAGAGTTCTCAAGACCCTTATTGTAGGAGTTGAATTTTGTTATTTTCTTAATAGAAATTGAGAATCGAAGAGTTACTTTTTTTATGAAATCCAAACTTTCTGTTTAGCCATTTTTTTATATGCTTTCGACATCATTTAATATCATAGCATTAGGTTGCCTTCAGCTAATGGTTGAATAGAATCATGAAGGTTGTAGATGGTGGAGTCGTGAAGACAAGGAACACAGATTAGTTCCTAAAGATGATGGACAACTCTATCAGATAGACCCACGAGATATAGAAAATGAAAGCTCAGATGGCGGATCCATAATTTGAACCAACAACTTGTGCAGGTACAGGGTAAGAAAATTCAAGTTTACGAGAGACAACTTCAGCAAGAGCAGAGTAAGAAAACCCAAGATTTGGAGCGACGACTTGTGTAGGTGCAGAGTATAAATATCCAATATTTGGAGCGGTGACTTGTGCGGACCAAGTTGGACGTTCAATCCAGAGAAAGAATGAAATCAGATAGCGTATATAATAATGAAGAAGAGAACATTAATCCTTGGATTCTAAACCAGTGACGGAATTAGGGAGTACGACCTGGAAATAAGCCTATTTTTTCAAGATATCGATATGCAACTAAACATTCATGATTTTAAAGTCTATGATCATAATCTAGTTTACGGTTATTATTCAATCTATGATGATATTCCAATTTTTGATTATTATCCAATTTATGATGATTATCCACCTTATGATGATTATCCACCTTATAACGAAAATACAATTTATGATAATACAATTTATGATAAATCTGATGGAGAATCAAATGAATAATTTGGGTTTCTATCAAAAAAGATTGATAGCAGTAAAGATGAAGAAGATTTGAGGAAGAATCGTTTCCTAACCAGGGAGGATAATGATGCACTTCAAGAAGTTTGGACCTATTATAACCAAATAAGTTAGGGCTTTACATCTCTCAATTAACATGAGGTTAGAAAATCTCCTACACACATAATTTTAATGGGTCCCACCATAAACAAAAAATAAAAAATAAAAAATAAAAAAAATATTACACGCAAAATGAACTCTCACTGATATGAGAAAACAACTCTTCTATTAAAGGAGAAACTGTTTACCGAATAAGTTATGACCCACATGTTAAAAAAAAAACAACAATTTTAAATATAACAAATTATGATAAAATCTAAGTCCAAATGAAATAGCAAATACGATTGTGATTTGTTTGGCAGAAAACGGAAAACAACAAATTTGGCATGATGTGATATTTAAGATTTGGGACTTTTTAAAATGATTTAATTATATTTATTTTTGGAGGATAATTATCGTTATATTTATTTTTAGGAAATTTTCTTATTTTTAAATTTTAGATTTTGAATTGATTTGTAATTAATCTATAAAAGAGTACTCAAATCTTAATTGTCCAGTTGAATTTTATTAGTTTGTTAATAGAAATTAAGAACCGGATATTATCCTTTTAGCCATGCTTTCTCCATCAATTAATTTCTGGTCAATGTTCCCAATTTGAATTAGCCAAGTTGGTTAGATTGGGTGAATTTCTGAGCATATCTTCAAGTTTACAATTTTGCTATGTGCATTTTGAGAGGACGTGTAAAGTATCATCTATATAGGCACAACTACAAGAGCAAACGGGAGCTTGGTGGGAAGCCTGCTCTGAAATAAGAATCTAAAAACAGGACGGGACACCATTTTTTTTGCTTCTGATGTTTGGTTCTAATCAGCAAATTATGAATAATTGAGGATTATAATATTGATAAAAAATTTATTGCATAGAGCATTGGGGTCCATTTCAAGAAATGTAGGGCATGACTCCACAACCTCAAATGAGTAAAAACCCAAAGCCTTTACCAAAATACAAAAACAAAGCCGGGGATAGAAAAGTGCCAGAAAGATAACCCACAATTCGCATATAGCACATGCATCCCCCCACTTTGTTTATCGTTCCTGTTAGCAAGATCATCACGTCCAATAATCATTGCACGGAATGAAAAGAAATAATTTGTGGGACCTCGTTTTTTCAGTTTATAAAATATGTAAAAAAATTTATTAATTTCATATCGTTGGATACATCTTCTCTCATATCATAGAGATAAATACGTAGGTTTCTTTAGTTTTAGTTGTATTTTTAGGGAAAATATATTGTAACAACCAATTAGTATTACTATCGATGTTACTACCAATCAATTTCACCGTTGGATCGATTATGTTGATCCAATAATTATATTTATTTCCATCTTATATGGTTATGATTCCATATATTTAATACTTTATATTTATTTTCATCTTTGTATTGTTATGATTCCTCATATTTAATGTTTTCACATTAAATATGAGGAATCATAACCATACAAGGATGAAAATAAAAATAATCGTTGGATCTACATAATCGATCTAATGGTGAAATTGATTAGTAGTAATATTGGTAGCAATACTAATTGGTTGTTATAACATCTACCTCTTATTTTTATTTATTTTTATAAAAAATGGGTTCCATATGTTTATCTTCATGACATGAAACAAGATATCTCTACTATGAGAAAATATTTTTCCATAACAAAAGCATGCCCCAATCCCGTGGGTGTTGGAATTGTTCATTTTAATGTCAGAATTCGCGTTGATTGGCATTACGTTGCTTTTGATTTTGAGGGCAAAGTTTGATGTAAGATGTTACCGCTTAAGATTAAATGAATGCACTGGCCGTGCGGAGGGGGCACGCCGGCACGGGGACAGTGTACTGTGTACTACAACTTTATAAAGTTTGTTTTCATTCACCAAGTGAACAAAAGTGTTTTTGGTAAAATTCAATGCGTTGAATTAAAACACTGGTTTATTTCCTGATGATAATACTTGATTATTAAGTCATTTACAAAGTTATTATAATACCAATATAAATCTTGATTGAGACTTGTATGCAGCATTTACTTTATTAAAAGATTTTCTAAATGTTCAGTCATTTAAAAACAACTAAACATGATTACCAAAAAAAAAAAAAAACAACTAAACAAAAACAATTATTTTGAGTTGAGTTGTGCAAATTTTATCACGCTTTTAATTACAGCTACGAATACTGTAATTAGTGATCAGTATCTTACTTTAATTTGTTGATATTTTTGAAGTTACCCTTTTTTCTAGGTTACTAGACAGAAGACAATCATTTACATTTTATAGTCAGATTTAGAAGATGAGAAATTTTATCGACATTGTTAAACGTATTTTTTTTTGTTCTACTGTTAAACATATTTTAACTATAACTTTTTTTTTATCAAATCATTACTTATTTGATATATGTTGCTTATAAAATTGACATAATTGGTTTAAGTGATAAAGAAACTTGTTGTTTGTCTCAACTTTGAATCCTTGATAAAATTGAAATGAAAAGGATATTTTTCTTATTTTAGTGTTTAGTTGCGTCTTATAATAAAATGGTCATTATGATATCATATTTAGCTATATAATGCCTTCCGGAGCTGCTGCGAGAATAAAATTATGAGGTTTCCGTTTAAGTTCTTCAACTCTATGTCTGCCCACATATTAGGAAGTTTTATGTTTTATGCCACAAAAATACGATTGATATTTAGAGAGGAAATATTTTTACTACTAAAAAAATTTACTATCAACTTGTACCATTAGGTTCTATCAGCCCGATATGTTCCCGGCAAGGGAGTAAGGTTTCTATATGGGTGAGGTGAATAGCACATGTATAGACCAAGCTAGCCAGACACGTTCCAAGTATTAAACTCACAAGTATGGGGAGAGGATTGTGATATGAGTAAATTATGTAAATGTCAGGTAACGGCACATGATATGGCTTCGTTTGGTGTTGAGGAGGTATTTATAAGAGGAGGGGGAGCTCATCTCATACGGGTAGGTGAGAAGGGACAACTCTTCTTGGGGGCGCTAGAGGACCTGTATTCGAACGGTTGCAGCGATGACACACCCCATGCTTGCGTGGTGGCAGTCGCTGTACTGACCCTGCTAGCGGATATCTTCTATTTAGGGGCTTGGAAGAAAACTTCCTGCAGATGTCTGATTCCTAGGTAAGACATTTAAGTATCTTATCTTAGGAACACTCCTGTCAGGGGACAGGAGGTGAGGAAGGTCAGTGGTCTTTAGCCTGTAGAGCTGACGTGGGTGTCTTTGAGCCATTGGGCCTGTGACATTAGGCCTTGATTACATGGATTTCTTTTTGGAAATAGATTACATGAGTTTCTTATAACACACCCCACTACCTATTTAATTACCATTCAATTAGAGAAAGAGAATGCTGAAAAAAAATTTAAAAAAGAAAAAACACTAATTCAATAGTAATTAAATAGATATTAAATTTTTTTTAATAGTAAGAATATCCTCTATATTTATTTCTTGCTTAATGACAATTCACAATCAATTTATTCTCTTGGTGAAAATGACATCAATTTAGTTTTTCATTCCACGTCATCAAGACGACATTTTAAAGAGTTCCTAAATGGCCCATTAACTATTTATGTACATGTTTGATCAAAACCGTGGAGGCCAAACGGATATCCTATATGAAGCTAAAGTAGCCATCTTCTAATGAAAGGAATCTTGAATTTAGAAATTGATCTTCCGTCATTATTACTAAAATTTCTATTCAAACTTTCCTCTGCGTGATGGGTTTGATCGGTGCTTG
Organism: Gastrolobium villosum; assembly: GCA_032173675.1. Lineage (NCBI taxonomy): Eukaryota > Viridiplantae > Streptophyta > Magnoliopsida > Fabales > Fabaceae > Gastrolobium > Gastrolobium villosum. The sequence continues at coordinate 20,061 of JAVKPL010012980.1, read as the reverse complement.
GTTGTTGTTAATAGTATAGATTGTTGGCTATTCTGGGTGTTGGATTTCTCTAATGAAGGCCATTAACATTATGTGTTTTTTAGACTGGTAGTGAGTTTGGTGGTGGTTCGGTTGCAAGAGTTGAGGCTTTTTAATGATTTTTTGAAGAAAGCTTCTAGGTTTCAATATCGGAATTGTTCTAGTTTGATGGTCTTTCTCAAATATTAAAGTTCATAGTTTTTTTTTTTGCCTTATTGCTGGGACTGAGAGGTGGGTATAGGTAAAAATTCTGAACAATGATTTAGTTAATTTAATTTACGAAATTGATCTAGGAAAAAATTAACAAGTATATATAATAACTCTTTTTTATAAGTCATGAGTATCTTCCACGGGTAATTCTATTTGGGGCGGGTCCAGGTCTAAGGTTTCAAATTTCTCCCAAAGATAATATTAGAAAAGATTGAATACATATTTTCATCCAATTTGTTCAGCTCTCATGCATCATCTGAGCTACCATCATTTGATGCATATATAATAACTTAAAAAAAAAAACATATATATAATAACACTTACCACACTCAAAACAATCACTGATTCAATTTTACTTTCGTAGTTGTGCTTGTAACATGGGCTCAAAAGCAGACAAGTACCGAAAATAGAACTGTTCAATTACCAAACTAAAGCAACCAAGGAAGGCTTCAAAGGCCCGATATCTAAACATGCAAAGGTTACAGAACCCAAAAAAAAAATTCATTTAAAAAAAAGCATATTAATAAGGAGTTAATTAATTTATTTGGTTAAGGAAAAGGACGCGTGGTGTGTTGTGATTCCTTTATATAAGCCTCGTCCACGGTTTCTCTCTCCCTTCAACTCAACCTCCAAGTGAACGGACACCTTACCCACTTCCCACTCTTACCCCGTTCCGTTCTAACCCCTTCAACACCATTCTTTTTGCCCAGTTACAACAATCATCCTCTCTCTCTCTCTCTCTCTCTCTCTGTGAATCCATTCATTTTCTTTTTTCTGTTGGATTATATCTGAAGCTCCTCCAACTATATATATATATATATATGTAACCTTGTTAAACCAACCTCTCTAACTCACTCACTCCAACAATTTCTCTTTCTAGAATCTAACCATAATTTCTCTCTTTCATCCGAATCTGTAACTTGTTGAACCGTATCCATTTGAATCCCAAAAAAAAATTTCCCATTATCTTTCCTTTCCCAGGGCTTTCTTCTCCCACATCGTCCTCACAGACCCATTAATAGAAAACACTGAAAGATAGAAACTTTCACACACCCCTTTTCCTTAAAACTGAATTCACTTCCGAAACCGGAGAATTATTTTTTCTTTTTTTTTTGGGAAATTTTTATTTTATTTTTCAGATTTGGCGTTGGAACATGGCGTCATCTCTGATCTCAAATCCAACCACCACCTCCACCACTGATATTCGGTCACGTGTGATGAAGAAGAAGAAGAAATCTCAAACGAAGCATAACCAACAACAAGAACAGAGCCAAACCAAATGGAAATCGCAGGCGCAGCAACAAATCTACTCCTCCAAGCTCCACAAAGCCTTGGCCAGAGTAAACATCGGAGGCTCCGGCGACGCGCCTCGCCGCGGGAGAGCCGTCCGGGAAGCCGCCGACAGGGTCCTCGCCGTCGCCGCCAGGGGAAGGACACGGTGGAGCCGAGCCATCCTCACGAACCGGCTCAAGCTCAAGTTCAGGAAGCAGCACAAGAGACAGAGGGTAGTTGGGCCGACCGGGTCGAACACCCGGTCCAGGAAGCCACGTGTCAGCGTTTTCCGGCTCAAGGGAAAGACCCTCCCAGCGGTTCAGAGGAAAGTAAGGGTTCTGGGCCGGTTGGTTCCCGGTTGCAGAAAAGAACCGATGCCAGTGATTTTGGAAGAAGCTATTGATTACATACCTGCCCTTGAGATGCAGGTTCGAGCCATGTCAGCTCTCGCTGACTTACTCTTTGGCTCTTCTGGTGCCGGTTCGAGCTCCGGTTCGAGCTATTGACACTTTTGGGCTATGCCAGCTGTCATATATATATATATTTTTAATTTTTGTTTATTATTTACCTCTTTTACTCTCACTCTCTCGCAACTAATGGTTTCTGTTGAAGTACATACCTATATTTTCTGCCTTTCAAGCAATTCAATCTCATACTTACCTTGAAACGTTTAATAAGAATATCTCCTTTTTAACTTCCTCCAACAGGGATGATTTCGTGTAATGTGACATCAGTTATATAAGCTTTTAGTGGTGGAAGTATTCAACTATGAGTTGTAAAGAACTATCACATCATCTGGACGTAGATCAAGTGATGACTATATAAAGTGCAAAAAACCCATAAATCTACGGTTTTAAAATTTTGGGTTGAGATGTGGTGTCGCTTACCATTCCCAACATTTTGTGCCATATAACAAGAAGTTATGTTCTTTTTTTTTTTGGGTGGGGAGTCATGTGTATCTTAGTTCTGGTTCTGGGTTTGGTTTGATTCTAAGAAAAAAGAAAAAAAGGTTTCACAGACTATAATTATGGTATGTCTATTGAATGTGATTAGAAGGAGGCATCTTACAGGTAAGAAGCTTGCAAACGGAACTCATATTCTTGAGGGTAATAGATGTATATGTTGTTGTTTCAAGGAAATGAATTCAATGTTTGTATTGTAAGTTGGTTACTCGTGGCCTCAAAGTTGTTCAAATCTCAAATCTGTAGCTTTTGCTAGGTTATATGTGCAGGTTTATCATGTTGTGGACCTCTACTGCTGAGTCAATCTCTTTCTTCTATTTTTAATTCAACCCTAATTTTTTTTTGAGTTATTTCCTTTCAATATTTCACAAATTTCGGTTTTTTGGGGAATGTTATGAGACTAATCTAGAGTGTAGGTGGATTAAAGATGATTAAACCTCTTTTAAATATGACACTTGTAAATCGAACTTAAATTCTCTCCTTGTCACTTAGTTACCTTGCTACAAGCTGTCACCGTTTAATTTACCGAGTCAATCTCAGTATCATGTTGTGTCTATCTTTCTCCTTATTAGCATTACCTATTTACCTACCAAAGCAAGTGTGTCATTAAAATTACACAGGGAGAATAGCCAACTCCACTTCTCTAAAGTTATGCCGAAAGTGCCAAAAAACATGCTTATTCGACACAATACAATGGCCCCATGTGGCTTGTTGCCCCCACCATGTACAACCCTGCTGACATTTGACATTACTGTCTCTTCTTTCTTCATCTTTTATATAACCCTTTTGGGCATGGCTGATATTTTAAATGTTGATAAGGATTTTTGTCATTGGGGTAAGCAGAAAGACAATTGGGTGGGATTATGGTCCTAGATGAAGTAGGCAGGGTCCCGGAGGCGGCCCTCTCATACCCGTAGAGGTTAGGTATTGTTGTGGATTTATAATTTATTGTTATTTTTTCTTTTCTTAATAATTTTGGTTTGGACTCATGGATAATAGCTGTCAGGATTTTTTAATCCTATTTATATTCTTCTAGTAAACCGAGTGACTTACAACGAATGGCAGTAAGATGAATAGCTATCTAAATTGAATTAATGAAGGTAAATCATTGTAACTATTTTTTCTCTTTTTCTTTGTGATTCGTGTGATTGTTAATTTCCAACAAACCCCACTTGACATTTACATCATCGTCCTTCTCTACCAGCCTGGCCCCAAAAGCCTCCATCAGAAAACACACCAAAAACAATAAATAAATAAAGAAAAAAACAGAAATTGATTATTGAATAAGAGTGTATCTTAGAAGCTGAGCTTAATGGTTCACATGCTCTGCCACACGGGGCAATGATCTGAAGGTCTAATAGATTGACACCTGTCCTTGCTGTCTTCAAGCTCAGACAAGAACTACCTCTCACTTTCGGTGGCAGAGAGCCAGTCGTGTGCCTGAGTTTCATCACTATCAGTAGTAGTACCTCTTCTCCTTTACCCCATATATCAGAATCATAAAGAATGGTTTAGAAAAAAGGGTGTTGAGTTAATGTACCACCTAAGGCAATTAATTATTGAATTAGAGGACCACATAAAAAAGCTTGAACATTTGTTGGTCCGTTCCTTTAAAGCTTATCACATGATGGTAGCGTTTATTTATTTCAAAATTTTCAGTAGTGACCAGAATTTAGTACCTCCATGTGGCTATTGAATCCTGCTTTTTACATCTTGAAGTGGAATATGTTTCACCAAAGATTCAGTACATCCCACCAATAAAAATATTACATGTTAGATAAAGTTTTCTTTTCTCTGCCAAGTTTTCTCTCCCTCCTATAATGTGTAATGCTGAATCCTTGAAAACTTATTATTATTCTTCGTTGGTAGAATGGGAGGAATTAGGAGAAGAGAAATTTACGTACAATGAAAATGAATGGGAAGATCAAAAAATTGGAAGAAGAAAGAGTTTTTTGGTTCGACGCATAGAATTGGCTAAACATTTTATCCGAACAAATATAGAACCGGTGTGACCCTATTGAGGAGTCTGACAAAACACAAAAAAGCAGGAGGGCCAAATGGGATTTTGACTAGAAACACCACCACCACGTGTGAATTGTGGTGGATTTTGAATCAGGTGTGTATCTCTCAAAGGATATAGTATGTCAATAGGGTGGTGCTTAAAGAAGTAGTGATATAGATCAAAGCTCAAGGAGAGTCACCGCAAGTGCTATTATTATAGAGAGGGCTGCGAAGTGAGAGTGGTGTATTGGTTAAGGTGACTCTAAATTTCAGTAAAGTAACAATTTATAAATGTGATGGAAATTAGATCCCCACTCTATTGGAGAGGTAGGGTTTATATAAGAGAATAAATATTTTCTATTAATGAGAGAGGGGATAAAGGGTGAGTCAAAACCATTAGTCTTGCCTCCACCATCATAGTGTGGCACTCCCTCATTATCGTGTGTATACGACGGTGAGCTGTGCAGAAGAGTGGAAATCCCTAAGGAGAGACTCTTTGGCTCAACATGGGGTATATCATGTAGAAGGTCCTTCTCTTGGGCCTTTGTCACTTGTTGGGCTATGGAGTCCAACCAGAACAATATGGATGAATTGGTAAGGAATTATTCTAATTTAATTCGTGGTCTCAAGTTTGAGTCCCTGTAATACAGTTGTATTTTTTTTTTATTTTTTTTTGAAATACATCAGAAAATAAAACACAAACAAACAGAATTAAGCAAATCTGGGATAGGCTACCCCTCTGATCATTTCGGACCGGTAAACTACATCATAAAGGTGGATTAATAAACATCTGCATTTTCCCTTCAAGCAAACTATGCTTCTTCGCAAGCCAATCAGCAACTTGATTAACTTCCCTCAAAACATGTTGAACTCTAACCACCCAAGGTCAACTAAGAATCTCCTTAATTTTTTGGACTAAATGCAATAAAGGGTGTCCTTCTTCACAATTCTGAAACAATTGTAAAGCATCTTTGGAATCACCTTCAAGATAAATACTTCTGTAACCTTTCTCCTAAGCCAACTGAAGATCCATATAAGCACCCCAAAGCTCAGCTCGAAGAATAATTCCATACCCCAACCTCTTAGTAATGCAGCTATATTAAAATTTAGTAGGGATAGCTTTGTTGTCTATATGGTGTTACTCAGCTTGAAGTAAACTAGTCGAATATCGATGAAATGATAAATAAAAATAAAATAAAGAAATAGAAATAAAACAGAGGGCCTTGGTTGTATCTGTCCACATCCTGCACCATATAAAAGCATGACTATTTTTTATTTTTATTTTTTAAACTCGTGATAATGGTTGTATCTGTTCCTAAACCCTAAAGCATGACTATTTTCAAGCAAGTGATAATGGTCATCAGTCAATGTGGGGTTTGCTTAATGAAACTCGTCATAAACTCCTAAAACAAATGTTACCATCACAGCAAAAACAGATAAGTGAAAGGGAAAAGTGAATAAGAATTCAACAAATTTATTCCCTTTGTGTTGTCCTCTCCTTCGTTCATGTGGTTCTATAAAAAAATGTTTCTTTTGACAAAGATATTCTCGATTAATTTACCCAAGAATGGACCACTAGTTAATTGCCCCATTCTTTTCCTATGAATTCTATGGGTATCTCTTTTAAGCTTTGATCAAGTGGTTTTTTTTATGATAACGCTGTAAAGGAGAAGGACAAGGGATGCTGGCATGTCGTAATAGAACAGAAAAGTAATTTGATTCCAATTTGTCTGATGCCAGAAAAAAAAATAGTTGTTAAGGTAAGAAACCTCATTAAGCAATATTGGCTTCCAGTTTCAACATATTTTCTTTAGCAGATAATTTATACAGTAAACACCATATATTATTGGGAAATGTTTGTATCATTTAATTTTGCTTCACATAATTCTCGCATTGGATGTGATGATTCATTTATTTATTTTTATACATGAATCATTAATTTTAACAATAGAGAAGAAGAGAGATGAAGGAATGAAGCATATGTTTGATATTACACGAGTATATAATCTTATATTAAAAATAGGAAAATGTGAAGCTAGTTATTAGAAATGGTCTAGTCGTGAAGGATTTGAATAGTCTATATAAGAGGTTATGAGTTTAAACTTCAGTGTCAGTATTGTATAAAAAAAAACAAAAACATGCGATTTTGGTGACATTAATCATAAAAGGGTGGACAAAATAAGAAAAGTTGATTATATTATTTTTTCCCAAATTTAATAAAGAATACAGTGAGTTTTCAGTACTCCCCCAATACCGAAACTATTCGAAATGGTGATGTAGTTTAAATTTAATTCATAAGTCTCTTGTAACAAAGAGTTAAATGTTAAGCTTTGGTTTAAATAGGTTAAATCTGTGTAAAAAAATATTTGGCCTGACCTTGCCTATTAGCCTCTGTAGGCCCCAAATTATAAGTCTGATCTGACCTATATTTAAAAAATAAAAGTGTTTAATTCAAAAAAATAAAATAAAAAAGTCTTGGCCTATACCTGTTAGCCTGTTTAAGCCTATTAAACATTCAACAATTAAATAAATAACTAAAATAATATTACTTTATTTTTCAAAATTATTAAAATCATAATTTTATGTATTTTATTTAAAATAAATAATATGATACAGGCCGGCCTGTAGACTTATAGGTACAAAAAAATCTATGGTCTGTTTTTTAAATAAATTTTTTTTTTAAAACCTAGGCCTATTTTATTTTATTATTTATAATAGGCTAAGTTTACCCTAATATATAGACTATATCGTAGGTCCCTGTAGGCCGACCTTATCCATTTATACCCTACTTGCAACCCACATCCAAGACATAAATCCTCTATTAAACGATTCTAAGCTAAGTGATCGAACTTTAATTGAATCTTTTAGAAAGGACAAATGGGACAAAAAAAAGATCACACTCAAAGAACATATATTTGCAAGTTTAATTAGGGATTGGAAATTTCCCCATAAATTTATTTTTAGAGAAATATTTGGCCGTAAACCATATGGCTATTTGCTCTTTTTTTAATGGCTCATTTGATTCTTATTCATCCATCCTAAACAAGTTGTAAAATACTTAGAGAATTATAATATAGATTATTAATGTGGTCTTTATTTAAAAATTAAAGTTTTGGAGTTGAAATGATTCTCTCGTGGCTCAATAGTTACGAATTTGATACTCGTTGGTTTCTGTTATTCTATTCAATATTATACATTTTTTAAGTATAGATGATTCATACATTATTCATTCTCCAAGTCTAATAAATTTTTATGAAAAAAAATATTAAAAAAATATAATATATTACCATTAATAACCTTCATTGACCAACTTAAGTTATTGTGATTATAAATTCTGAAAACTGTTTGATTATAATTAGCTTGAGTTCTGATTTACATATTTTAGTAGAAAAGTGTTACATCATATGGCTTAATCTTATTTTTCTATTTATTTGTTACATAGATGGCACAAAGCCAAAGCAAAGAACTACAACAAAAAGAAAAACAAAAGAAAACTCAGGAAAAATTAGTTATGCGGAGTCTGCCAACTATAAGGCAAGATCCACAAGGAACAATAGAGTAAGGTATGGAGCCGGAGATCCAAAGAACTTATATCCTCTTGTATGGTTATTGTTAACGAGTATTTTGCTAATCAGTCTGCACAAATATTCGCTTCTTGATATAAACATGTTGCAATTCAAAGATCGGTCTAGATAGACAAACTTGAATCCGAGTTATCAATTGGCACTCTCGAGCAACCTTACCCGATAAGATACTTACGGTGATTGCTGTTGTTGAGTCACTTTCTAGAATGACTTACTTAACTCTACATAGCATTGTTGCGCCCCACATGGCATCAAGTCGACCATGCCACTTTTAATTTAAAGACATTCTTTAGTTAAATAACATGACACACTAGACACCATCAAGGGTCTCGTCCCGTATCATAACGTTTGCAATAACTTAATGTACAAAATTATTTTTTATGATCAAATTAACGGCATTAATATTTTAAGAATTAAATTATTGTTTCAAAGATCTTTCCACACCTACAAATATGGATTTTTTTGGGGTTAAAATAAGGGTTATTTTTTTAATGATATAAAACACTTTCTTCTGTTTAATAATGAATCAGACACCAAATATTTACTACATGTAACAATATACCTTACTGTAATCATTAATGTCAAGTAATTATCCTCTACAAATATGAAAACATGATTATAAAGGAATAATACCACTTGACTTGTAAAGGAGGCAATTGATTAAATAATGGATGCCTAGATATTTGATTACCTCTCTTTATGTTTTTCATTAATTAAATGAAAAGGGAAAATATATTGTTAAAACAAGCAAATTATCGTTCATGACAGCTATGTACTATTAATTATTCCCCAATTTGAACTTGATTTGGAAGTATTTTGATCCTTAAAGAGTAAAGTGCCGAACCAAACTTGCAGCACTAACTCTTCGAAGCATAATGATAATTAAATAAGAATATACCGTCTCCACAAAAGCATCAAATTATTAGTGCTTAGATTGTGGCATACAACTGTGCCTCAAAGCAATTGCCGTTACTGAAAATCAGTATCTATCAGTTTGTGCTTTATGATTGCACTAACTACATAAAAAAGATGAGTTATAATAGCTTTAGGAACATGGATTAAAGAATAGATTGCGTAACCATTTTGGTTTAATTTTTCATATTTGTAAATTTTAGGTGGGTAACGTGGTGGTAAGGATGAGAAATCTTTGTCCCGGGTAACTGAATCCCTAAGGTTCTTGATTGCTTTTATATTGCAACTGTAAGATATGAAAGTGCATATGAAATAGTTTTGTTTTGAAAATACATGACAAAGATGAAAAAAAAAAAAAATTAAAACCGCAAAAAAAGGGGAAAAGTAAAAAAAAAAAAAATTTATGATTTTAAGTCGCTCTTGTTCTGAAATAAGTATAGTAATGTAAAGAATCATTTCTCAAAAACTTAAGTTAGTAAAGTAAGTTAATTATATTATACCTTTTTAACGAGCAAAATACAATATTCTAACGAAAGAATTGAAAATATGATCAACTAGTGAAATAAAAATGAAACATGATTTGTTTAAAACTGCCGTTTTAAATTTACCTAAATGATCGATATTATTATTTTGTTGGTCAACACGTTATTATAATTATTTTAATGATAATCTATTTAATATTTGAAGTATTTCCATAGTTTTTTGTATGGGTTTTTTTTGTATCTAATGTTCATCAAAACGACGTTATTTTGGGATGGAAATCATGATATTCGCGTGTTTTAAAATTTATTAAACGTACACAATCGTATATGGGATATGGCAGATATTCCTATGGGATATGGCTGACCCACGTTCGCCCGTTGAGGCCGACCAAATCGGACTCAATCTCAACGACGGAGCTCAGCAGCCGAGCCAGGTACCTCTATAAATAAGCACCTAAACATCTCAGGTACACACCTCTGAATCGCCTAGCTTATTCCACTCATTGTGCACACACAACACCCCCTGGTTATAAAGCCTATTGCTGGTGCGCAGTGATTGGGAACTCGGCATATAGCCTAGTAAGTTGGGCATATACATCTCTGAGCGCATACCATCCGGTATAGCAAATAGGTCTACCTCGGACCTAACATTGGCGCCGTCTGTGGGAAACTCGGTAAATTTCGATTCCCATAATACCATGACCAACACAAGATCCACGTCGGGCAACGCTCAGGGGCCTTCCCAAATGTCTGGTTTGGAGCAGCTCCAGGCCTCAGCTAACCCGGTTCTGGTGGAAGTGCAAGTCGAAGAGGTCGGACCACAGAGGCCACCTCCAAGACCACCGGTTGGAAACACCACAACTGTGAATCGTCAACCCGAGCCACCGAATGTAACTTCGATGGCAATGGGAGCAATCCTCCAGCGGATGCAGGAAATGGAAAACCGATTCTTGACACAACAACGACTAGATGCTGAGAGAATGGCCACGCTGGAGGCCGAACTACGAAATCGGACTGCTCAAGGGGGAACCGGAAGCGGGCCACAGGCTCAGGACGGAGGGAACCAGCACCAAAACTCAGGTGGAAACGCCGCAGCTGGTAACGGAACCTCCCAACCTCATAACACGTCCGCTCCTGAGGTCAACATCCTGGAAACCCTGTCTCAACACCTCGGCCATCAGCAAGAGGTAGGAGGCCAGAACATCGCCGTCAACAACCAAAACCAAAATTATTTGAACGACGATGAGGCTAATGATAGCCCGTTTACAGAGAGATTAATGAACTTGGCCATCCCCCCAAGGTTCAAAACCACTAGAATACCTCCCTATGATGGGAGCCAGGACCCAGAAGCCCACTTGGAGGCTTTCAAAACCGAAATGCTGTTCAATGGGATTACTGGGCCCATCAAGGCCAGAATTTTCGCAACGACTCTAACGGGGCAAGCAATGACCTGGATCACCAGGTTGCCCAAAAACTCAATTGACTCGTTCGAAGATTTAGCGCGAACTTTCCGCTTAAATTTCGCTACCAGCAAGGTGCATCCCATGCCGGCCTACGCGCTGGGAAGAATCCGTCAGAAAGACAACGAATCATTAAGGAAATACCTTGATAGGTTCAAAGACGCAGCACTGAAGGTCCGTGGTCTCACTGAAGCTGTGCATCTTCATCTAATCATCTCTGGATTAGATGGCGACTCCCCCCTCGCAAGGTCAATTTACAAGAACCCGGTCAACGACCTTGAAGAATTCCGTCGCAGGTCCGACAAATACATTGACGTGGAGGATATGCAGCAGGCATTCGTCGACTCTCGGGGGCGGAGCCCGTCCAGAAGAAGCCCAAATAAGAAAAACGGTCGAGATCGGGACCAAAAAGGGTCCAAAAAAGGGAACGACAGTCGCGAGAAGAAGACGGAAGATCGTTCTCCCAGAACGAAGTTTGAGGAATACACACCATTAAACGTGCCCAGGTCCAGGATCTGGCGAGAAGTAGCCCAGACTGAGATGAGAAACGTCGACCGACCTCGCCCCCTTAGGGCGAAAAGCGGATTGGACAAGAGCAAATATTGCGCCTTCCACGACCAAAACGGCCACATCACGGATGACTGCTGGGACCTTCGAGACGCAATTGAGAAACACGTCAGAGAAGGAAAGTTAAAACAGTACATAATTCGTACGCAAGGCAAGAAGAACAACAAACCCAGACAGAAAAGCCGAAGTCGAAGCCGAAGCCGAAGTCCGAGGCGCGGAGACAAAAGAGACCAGAGGCCAGACCGCAATGCCAAGGGCAAGGAAGTCGACGACAGAATGGAGACTTTTCCTGAAGCAGAATTTGAATGCAACGTGATCAGCGGAGGATTGGGTGGCGGAGGAGACTCGGCGAACGCCCGAAGGAAATACTTAAAAGAGGTCATGTCCATTAGAGACCGGCCATCTTTTAAGCCAGACTTCGATGGACCCGAACCCCCTCCGATATACTTCACCAGGGCAGAGCTGGCCAAGGTCGTGCCAGGACACACTGACGGATTGGTGGTCACTGGTGTGCTAGTCAACTGTCGAGTCAGGAGGATCTTCCTCGACCACGGAAGCTGTGTAGATATACTCCTCTGGGACGCCTTCAAGATGATGAATTTGGATGAAAAGGACCTAAAGCCATGCGTGACCGAGCTTCTGGGCTTCAACGGATACGCATCTCCACCAAAAGGCTATATCGACCTCAAACTGACCCTCGGGACGAAGGATTCCTTCCGTTCGGAGAGAGTTCGGTTTGTGGTAGTAGACACCTCCTCCTCTTATAACGTAATCATTGGACGTCCCACTATTCATGAGTGGGACATGATGATATCCACCAAGCACCAGCTCATGAAAATGCCAGGACATAACCTTGAAATAATCACAGTTCCTGGAGATCAAAGAGAGTCAAGGGAGTGCTATTATGAGACAATTCGGTCCCACCATGGGGATCCGGCATCCCCTCCCCGGACAAGGGGGGAAGGATCAAGCCGCCGAGTCCTCAGACCGTCCAGCAGAGAGGTCAACCTAGTCGAGCTCGACATGCGGGAGGAGCTTCAATCGCCTCGGCCACAACCCGAGGGTGAACTACAAGAAGTCGAGATCCGCGGTGATGGCCAAGGCTACACCAAGGTCGGAAAGTCTCTGGAGTTAGAGTTTCATGACGAGCTCGTAGAATTCCTAAAGACCAATTCCGACGTATTTGCTTGGAAGGCCTCCGAGATTCCTGGGATTGACCCAGCCTTCTGCTGCCACAGGCTATCGATGTATCCAGGAGCGAAGCCGGTGTCCCAAAAGAAGAGAAAGATTGGAGTAGACAGACGCCAAGCTCTAAACGAACATGTGGACGAGCTCTTGGAGGCTGGATTCATTCGCGAAATACAGTATACCACCTGGCTGTCAAATGTAGTAATGGTTAAGAAACCAAGCGGAAAATGGAGAATTTGTGTCGACTACACAGACCTCAACAAGGTCTGCCCAAAGGATTCATATCCTCTGCCCAATATCGACCAGCTAGTCGACAACTCATCCGGCTTCCAGTTGCTTTCATTTATGGACGCATACTCAGGGTATAATCAAATTCCCCTTCACCCGGATGACCATGATAAGACGGCTTTTATTTCGGAAAAAGGAAATTTCTGTTATAATGTTATGCCATTCGGCCTCAAAAATGCTGGGGCCACTTATCAAAGGATGATGAACCGAGTCTTCCAGACTCAGATCGGAAGAAACCTGGAGGTTTACATTGACGATATGATCGTCAAGTCAATGAGCACTTCAGCGCACATCGCTGACCTCGGAGAAACTTTCGAGCAATTAAGATCTCGGAAGATCAGGCTGAACCCAGCCAAATGCGCATTTGGAGTACCAGCTGGGAAGTTCTTGGGGTTCATGCTTACAAACCGAGGAATCGAGGCAAACCCCGACAAATGCAGGGCGGTATTGGAAATGAAGCAGCCACAGAATAAAAGGGAGGTCCAGCAACTTACAGGCCGCCTTGCCGCCTTGACCAGATTCCTCCCAAAATCAGCCGAGAAGGCACTGCCGTTCTTCAAGCTCCTCAAGAAGGAGGCGGAATTTGGTTGGGGGGAAGAGTGCCAAAAGGCATTCGACAACATCAAAGTTTGCTTGGCTACCCCTCCCGTTCTAACAAAGCCAGAGCCCGGAGAGACGCTGGTCCTGTACCTGTCTGTGGGTGAGGAAGCTATCAGTGCCGTCTTAGTCCGGGAAATGGACAATCACCAGCACCCAATCTACTTCGTTGGACGTACATTGCAGGGACCAGAACTCCGATACCAGAAGCTAGAAAAAGTGGCATTCGCTTTGCTAACAACGGCAAGAAGGCTCCGACCTTACTTCCAAAGCCACCGGATCATAGTGCGGACAAACCAGCCTATCAGGCATATACTACACAAGCCTGACCTGGCTGGGAGGATGATCAATTGGGCTGTCGAGCTATCCGAGTTCGATTTAATGTACGAACCTCGACCAGCAATAAAGTCACAGGCACTTGCCGACTTCATCTTGGAGCTCACCCCGGGCAACGAACAGGAGAAGTCGGAAGAGGATATCTGGACCGTGTACGTGGACGGATCCTCAAATTCTAAAGGAAGCGGCGCGGGAGTGATCATCGAAAGCCCGGAAGGAGTATCAATCGAGCATTCGCTCCACCTGGCATTTCCGACCTCAAACAACCAAGCAGAGTATGAGGCGGTTATCGCTGGGATTATGCAGGTGAGAGAGCACGGAGCAAAAAGAATCAAAATCATGAGCGATTCTCAGGTCGTCACTTCCCAAGTCGAGGGAAAGTACCAAGCCAAGGGCCCCCTCCTGATGAAGTACCTCCAAAGGGTTAAGGAACTGTTTGCCGAGTTCGACGAGGTAATGATCCAATACATCCCTCGAAATGAGAACAGCAGGGCCGACATCCTGTCTAAACTAGCAAGTTCAAAAGGACCCGGCAACCACCGCACCGTCATTCAGCAAAGCATTTTGGAACCAACATGCGTCCTAATGATAACTACCGACTCTGAAGATTGGAGGAGACCAATCGTGGCTTACCTTGAAAAAGGAACCCTGCCAGATGATTCCAAAGAGGCAAAAAGGCTGGTCAGGAACTCGGCCTGCTTCACCATTGTAGAGGGTCAGCTCTACAAAAAGGGTTTCTACGCACCCATGTTGAAGTGCCTCGACAAAAACGAAGTTGAATATGTGTTATCCGAGATCCATGAAGGCATCAACGGACATCACATGGGAGGCAAAGCGTTGGCCAAAAAGGCTTTAAGAGCTGGGTATTACTGGCCAACAATGGCGGCTGACGCCACGGAACATGTTCAGCGATGTGAGCAGTGCCAGAAGCACGCGCTGATAATACACGCACCCCCAGAGGAATTACAGACCATAACGGCACCTTGGCCATTTTTTAAATGGGGTATGGACCTTTTAGGACCCTTCGCTGCTGCTGAAGGACAACTAAAGTGGCTGATAGTCGCAGTCGACTACTTCACCAAGTGGATTGAGGCTGAACCACTGGCCACCATCACCTCGGCCAGGATACGACGCTTCTTCGAAAGGAACCTCGTAAGTCGGTTTGGAATCCCTGCAGAAATTGTAACCGACAACGGAACTCAATTCATTGACAAGAAGTTCCAAGAACTCATGTCCGACTTCAAAATAAAGCACCGTTTCGCCTCAGTGGAGCATCCCCAGACCAACGGACAAGCCGAGTCTGCTAACAAGGTAATAATCAACGGACTCAAGAAAAGGCTTGACGAGGCCAAAGGAAACTGGGTACAGCAATTACACCTAGTCTTATGGGGGTACAGAACCAGTGTTCAATCAGCAACAGAAGAAACCCCCTTCAGGCTAACATACGGGTGCGAAGCAATGATTCCGGTTGAGATCGGAGAACCGTCCTGGAGAAGGGCCCAAAGACTGCAAGGCACGGAGGGACAAAATGATGAAGCACTGCTAATTGAGCTCGACCTGTTGGACGAGTGCAGGGAGAACGCCAGATACAAAAACATGATGGCCAAGCGCCTAGTTACGGCTAGGTTTAATAAGAAAGTAAGACCTCGGTCATTTCAGAGTGGCGACCTAGTCCTGAGAAGAGCCGACATCGGCAACAAGAATGCCAAAGATGGGAAGCTCGCAGCAAATTGGGAAGGCCCTTACAGGGTCAAGGACAACCTCGGAAAGGGAGCCTACACTCTGGAAACACTATCAAAGAAGCCAGTAAAAAGAACGTGGAATGCTGACAAGCTGAAAACCTATTACAGTTAGGTATGAAGACATGGTCAAAGTACTAGACTCTAGTCCACAAATAAAACGAGCCATGGAGCTCGGACTGTACTTGATTTTAAAGCAAATAAGCGGGCTGAGAAGCTCGGATTTGTAACAAGTCTTATTATGAATAAATGAGCAGTTGTTTTTGATTCCGACATGTATGTCACGATCGCTAAAGAAATGAACCTTCGAAAAAGGAGTTAACATTTTTAGATCGGACGTCAGCGACTCGCAAGCCATAAAAGTAAATAGAAATAAAGCCAATATGGTAAAAGTAGACGAGCTCGGATTAATCAAAGTTTGTTCATAATAAAAGCTAAGCCGAAACCGAAAAACGGCAACGATTACAAAATAGTTAGCCGAAAAACGGCAATGATTACAAAATTATGGAAACAGAAATTAGGAGGCCCCAGCCTCAGCCTCTTCATCCGAACCAGGAGAACCCGGAGTAATAACGCCGTCCTTCACTTCATAAGACACGTCCATGCCCTCTTCGACGAGCCCTGGGTTGAGAACTCGGGCCTGAGCGATGGCGTTGTCAAAAGCTTGGACAGCCGCGTTAACCACCGCGTCCCTGGCCTCTTCAAAGTCGGCAGTTTTTTGGTCGAGCTGAGTTTGAAGCGCTCGCAGTTGGACATCTTTACCCTCCAAAGATTGGGTAAGGGCTTCTTTCTCGGCGCTCAGCTCACCGACCTTAGAATTTGAGAGGCGCAGGTCCTCCTTTGCCGTGTCCACCTCTTTCTGCAGATCCTGAAATTTAACCTCTAGGGCAGACTTAGATTGCTCTAACTCTGCGACCTTAGCAGAGAGGGATGACATGGCCGCATTCGCCTGGTCCCGATTCTGGAGGAGGTCCTGAAATATCTGGATCAGTGAGGTCGTCTTTAAGGCGTCCTCCTCCATGCGCTTCAGCATAACCCTCACAGAAGAGGTCAAGCCAGAATCCAGGAAAAGACTAGGGGGAGGCTTCAGAGCCGCCCTAAGACGATCAGAAACGCCCGACTTCCATAGCTCCCCTGGCTCCAAGCTGAGGAGGGGCCCCTGGGTCCACTGAGAAGCAGGAATCGGAGCTGGAACCGGAGCTGGACTTGGTGGTGGGGAGGAAACGTCAATTGGAACCACCTCGTCGGCAGGTGGGTCCTCCCCCAAAATCATGTCCACCCGCCGTCGCTTCGACGCTTCGGGCTCAGAAGGGGCAGCCTCTCGCGACTTGCCCTTGCCAGCTCGCTTGGGGAGATACTTCTTGTAATCAGCCGAAGTCATCCCAACTGAAAATCAGAAAATGCAGTGTTAAAAAGCACCAAGAAGGTTGTTGTCAAAAATAAATGAAAAACTTGACATACATACCAAATTCATAAATAGCATCATCTCCAAATTTATTTACTATCCGACTTAAGTCAACGACGCCATAGTCGTCAGTGTACTCAAGTAAAATCCGTGCCGCTAACCTCTCAGCTCTGGAAAGCGCGGACACAGGAGTAGCGTAGTGACTTGGACGACGTCGATAGTGTTTTCGCGTCCAATACAGCTCGAAGTGGCACAATAAGTTCCCATCATCTAGCAGCTCCTTGCCAAACCAAGGAAGGGAATCGGAACGGGAAGCCACCTTGAAATAGGCATTCTTAAAGCCCTTGAAGGATTGAGAGTAAGGGATGAAAAGCCCCCTTTCAGGGGTACCTCGGTAGGTAACCCACCCTTTCCTCTCTTTCAACTCGGCACCACTCCGAGCCGTATACACATCAAAGAAGAAATAAAAAAGGGAGACTGTACAAGGAATAAAGAGGTAAGAGCACAGCTGCTCAAAACCTCGGATGAAAGCCCATGAATTTGGGTGAAGCTGGGAAGGCGCCACTCGAATCCGGCGCAGCACGGCCATTTGGAAGTCGGTGAATGGAAACCGGATTCCGACCTTGGTAACCAGATCCCGGTAGAAAAAGAAGAAGCAGGGCTCATCTGATATGGGGCCCGCGCATATCGGAAAATCGCCCGGTGGAAGAAGGTCGACCCCCTCAGGATTCCCAAGAGGAAGCTGGGAGACGTCGGCTGGAGTCATGACTGACCGCATACGAAGGATCTCTAGAAGAACCCATTCGTTGACATCAGAATTGTCCATTGTCAGGTCCCTGGAACACGAAGGAGTCGGGTCAGAAATATAATCAACCTGACTTGACCCAGAATCATCTAAATCAGATGGTAACGGGCCTGGACTCCAAGAAAAAGGGATAGAGTCGTCAGAACTACTAAGAAGATCGACGAAGGGCACCTGACTGGATGCCGAGTCATCAAAAGTAGTGGGGATTTCCGATTTGGGAAAACCCAGCTCGGATGAAGAGATGCTGGAAGAGCTATTACTCAACTGGAAAGGTGGGATCCGATCTAAAACAGACCCCGAACCTTGCCCAAATGGTGGGGGAGGAAGAATATAGGATAGGGGAACGGGCTCGGAAAAGAAGCTCGGCCCGGAGGTTGAAGCCTGAGGAATCGAGGAGGACGCACCCCTAGTAAAAGATGGTTGGGGGTATTCACCCCTGCGTCCCCTCCGACTCCGACCTCTACCTCTCCTACCACGAGCACCTCTGGAGGTCTGACGACCTCCTCGTTGACTTCGGAGAAGCTGCTCAAGCCTCTCCTCCTCAGTATACTCCCTACCGTAGAACCAGTATTGCACAGATCGCGGTAACCTATCTACCATCTCCTCAGATACCTCCCCACTCTCATTTCGACCACCAGAATTACCAGGAACGTCCATTACCCACTTAAAAGGGTGGGTAAGACAAAAAACACTCCCTACCAGATATAAAACGAACAAAAAGTACAGAAATCTACAAGGAAGAAAGTTACCTGATGCGAAACTGGGAGAGGAAATGTAAGAACACTGAGACAGATGGAAGAAAGGTGCAGAAAATTCAAATGTGCAGAAATACCCAACCCCAGGAGACGCAAGAGAACAGGAAAGAAGAGGTGCAAATGGACTGAGGTATATTTATAGGGCTGTGGGGGTGGAAGACCAAAGGTTGGCATCTCAAACGTTTGAAGCATCAGGGGCAAAAAAGGATTTTCGCCACCCTGCACACCTCGCACGTCCTGCACCACCTACCTGCAATTAATGTTCGCAATCATGGCCTACTCTAGGCTCAGACTAGCTCTCCTGCCCAATGCGCGGAACGGCCAGTAAGGGGAGTACGCGTGTCCTGCTGTAACCGTCACTGCAGGAGTAAGACGAAGGGACAAAAAGTGGTAATAAGACGAAAAGTCAGAAACTCGAAACGTCATCTCAAGGGTTCCGACATCCGAAATCCACTGATCCAACAAATTTGATCCAAAATAACAAGGTTCGAAGAGTTACGACCTCCGACATAGTTTACACGTGGAATAAAAGGCAAGATGAAGAACGGCTGACTTAACTATAGAATCTCGGCATTCCGACTTACCGAATACCGAGCTGGGGGGCAACTGTTACGGATGGACCTCAGCCAACCGACCTCCGAGATATTCTCGGATATGGGATATGGCAGAATCCTAACTGACCCACGTTCGCCCGTTGAGGCCGACCAAATCGGACTCAATCTCAACGACGGAGCTCAGCAGCCGAGCCAGGTACCTCTATAAATAAGCACCTAAACATCTCAGGTACACACCTCTGAATCGCCTATCTTATTCCACTCATTGTGCACACACAACACCCCCTGGTTATAAAGCCTATTGCTGGTGCGCAGTGATTGGGAACTCGGCATATAGCCTAGTAAGTTGGGCATATACATCTCTGAGCGCATACCATCCGGTATAGCAAATAGGTCTACCTCGGACCTAACAAATACCAAAATAAATTTAAAATGTTAGTGTATATCAAAGAATAAATCATATTAAAACTCGTTTCTAAACATTTATATTATTTGCACTCGATTATTCTATAATTCTACCTTGATACATCGCCAATAACTGTACCAAAAAACACTCTATATGTCAATGATACCATACACTTTCAAGTTAATTCAAGGATCTGTTCTCCCATCTTTTTATTATGTTCCCCTTTTGTTTCCATGAAGCCTCTTTCAACTGGTAACATATCTTTGCTGAAAACGAATTAAGAAGAGCATATATTTAGCTATGAATTATGAGAATAAGGTGACACAAAGACGTTGAAAAATCATACTCACATGTGCTATGTCAAGGCACGCTCCAACACCTTAACCATGTTTGCTACCCACTTTCTTTTTGCCATGTAAGCAAACCAACCCTCATACTTATATTCTTCTCTCTTTATTTTTATAATATCAATGGCCTCTCATATATGGTCTGCGCCATGTGAGTACAACAAAAGCTAAGG
>JAVKPL010012979.1:0-65080 GCA_032173675.1 Gastrolobium villosum | reverse complement strand
TAACACTTATTCAACTACAAATCTCTAGTATTGCTAATCCCGCTACTCAGGCAAAAACGTTGGTCTGGAAATCAGGGAGCAACTGAATGTAAAATGATTTATTTTTATTACTTTTGGACTTAAGAAATTATTTTGCATTTTCAGGAGACCCAATGTCCATTTAAAAGAGGCCCAACTCATCAATAAAACAAACTTGGAGAAAAAGAAGAAGAAGAGATAAGGGAGAGACAATAAAACAAAAAGGAGCAGAAAAAGCAAGAAGTAGCAGACAACAACATTGTACTAGCATCCTTGAAGCAAAAAACAACCAATTGGAATAGGACACGCCAGCGATTGCGGAGACGGAAGGCAGGGAACATTTTTTGCAGCATTACATCACCAAAATTCAGCAAAAGAATAAGGTTTTAGGGTTGATATGTCAGGAACGACGTCACTGATTGGTGGGAGCACTGACAAAATCTGCACCATTGATTAAATCAATGCCAAGACAGCACCTTTAAGGAGCCTTTCACCTATAAATGTTGAAAAATTCACCATTTTCAAAAGCTTTTGGCACTCTTGGAGAGGACTTAACGTCCTCTTAGGAAATTCTTCTATTCTTCTTCTTTTTATTTATTTATATTCATTTTGTATTTAGAATTTCATTATGCTCCTTAGTATGAGCTAGTTATTTTTAGTAGGCAAAGGTGAAGTAGAAGTACCCCTCTTTGTCTTAGGTTGAACTTGTAATGAAAATCTATTTTCTTTATTGAAATATGTGTTATTTTCTTGGTTTAATGTTCAAATATTATGAAGCCCCTTGGTTTGAAACTTCATCCCGGGATCATTCGGTCGATGAGACCCTCACAAGGCAGTGTGGAGAAATGTTAGAAATCTTAGGTATTTTGCTTTGAGTCAGAGGAATATCTGGAAGGAGGAGACTGTTATGCGTAAATCACTTTTGCTAGTGATCCCTTCAGCCCTGCTCTTTTGAGAAGGCAAAAATAATCTCCATTGAGCTTTAATCCATAGGACTGCTAACGTAGTTTGGTGTAAAAGGCCTTTACTGTAGACTGCTTGGGTGTTAAAACTTGGTGATAAAGTAATCTGTCTTCAAAGCCTTAAAGGTTGTTGGGAGCATATTCTGTTTATGAAAACTTATGACATTGTAGGAACGACCAAGAGGGCAAAAATAGAAATCTAAGCCTACGATTTTTTTTTATCTTGATTCAATATAATTTTATTTCTCTTTTGTTACTTGTTTGATAAATGTAAAAATCCCAAAAGAATTACCGTTTTTCCCTTTGTTTATGTAAGAACCTGCACCGCTAATTAAGGAAATTAATTATTTAAATATGAGAATTAAGGAATAATTTCATAATTGACCTAAATAATTATATTGAGGCTTTAATAATTATAGTAAATGAATAATAATACTGAAAGTCACTTTTCGGACGAAAAGCGCAGATACCGATTCTGCTACCCGGTATAAATGTGTACCGGTGAAATATCCCGGAAAATTATAATAAGTGCATGAATATTCCTAGAATAATATGTAGGAGTTGTAAAATGAGTTTCCAGTTAAAATAATGAGAACTGGTGCCAGAACTGATACTGGCTATGGAAAAGCGCATACCGAAAAGGTGCTCCGAAAAATAAAATAAAGATATGATAATTCTTGGAAAAATGTTTATTTTCAGATTCTAAAGTTTGAGATTAAAATGCTAAGCGTAGCTATTATTGTTAATACTGTGTGTTAATTTGAGTAGACCTTTATAAGCCTTGGGCACAATGCCCTAGGTCAGAATTATAACCCTCTACGTGACTCCATTTGCTGAAGTTGGCAGCAGCCATTGCCACCTTCACTTCCCTTAGCCTTCTTCCTCTTCAAACTCAACCAAAGTGACCACCTTTCTCTTTAGTTTCTTCACCTCAACACCATAGTTTGGTGTGAGCTTGCCTTGTGAGAGAGGGAAACACTTGTTGCTGAGTTGAGCCTCTGTTTTGTGGGAGTTTTGAGGGCTGTGTTCGTGGGTTCTTTGGTAAGATCATTGTTCTTGCCTTTGGTGGTGGCAAGAAGTGATCTTTTGGCTTAAAGAACCAAGCTTGGTAGTCAAATTCGTGTCTTGCCTTAGTCTGAACCTTGGTGCTGTGTAGAGTGCTCCTTGTGTGTCTCATTTTCAGAGTTTTGGTTCCTTGGAGGTATACATGATCACCCTTTGTGCATTTTGAGGTTTTAAGCTTGTTCAATCGGTTAAAAATCATAACTTGTACTAGTTGATAAAAAGAATGGGTTTCTAGGGTCTTAGTATGTTGTCGAACTTCTGTTTAGGGAGTCATTGGACTCCCAATCGCTTTTGGGACCTCAAAAATGGGTTTATGCAGACCACTATTCGTGTTTCTGCATTCTGGTGAAGAAGTATTTGAATACTTTTCGAGCAGTAATCGAATACTTGTTCATCAGATAGTCGAATACTCATTACTGGAGTATTGAGATACTTTTGGGAAGAAAGTATTCGATTACCCTTGAAGAAGTAGTCGAATACTTAATAGTATTCGAATACTTGAGGTTTGGTATTCGGATACTTGGGGTTTGGTATTCGGATACTTGGTGGTATTCGGATACTGGTGGGAAAGTATTCGGATACCTTGAGGTATTCGAATACTTGACTGAAAGTATTCGGATACTTTCTGGATAGCTGGAGTATTTGAATTTTCATCGGGGAGTATTCGAATACCTCCTGCAGAAAATGCCTTAATTGAGTTAAAATGAGATGGGAAGTCTTAATCACTTGATGTAACCTTGTGTAATGGTTATTAATGATGAATTACTGTATAAACAGATTGTGATTGAGCTGTGTTGTGGGCTTTGAGCTTCTTTGGACTCTTGGCATTGGATAGTTCGCTTGCAAGGTAAGCTTTCGTGTCCTCGGCTTTTCCATTGTTTGGTTCCACCATGTCCCATGGGGGATGGTTCATATGCATGCTGTGTTTACATGCTTTTATACTTGGAAATGTTGTTGAGTTGTTATATGCAACGTGCCTTTATGATATGCATGTGGTGTCCACCTATACGGTAAACCTGAGTAAGTAGTACATACAAGATGGTGAGGCTATGGGTGAGGTGCAAGTTGTGTTCCTTGTACTAACTGTAGGTAATAGACGTATTCCTGCATTTCTCTGGCCAGTAGAATAGTGATAACACACATGGCATTAATATCTGTTGCACTGCATAGTTTTGGAACTGATATTAAAATTACTGCTTTTGAACTTATATTGCACATGTAATTGAGCTTGAGGTGGAAGATCCTTGAGGACCCATTGTCTTACTGAAATTTCTTGTTTAGAGATCTCACCCCATGTTTGGGGACGCTTATTTCAGGTTCAGGTAACCCAGGGGTTGAGACCTCTAGTGGCAGGAGGCCAGAGCTGAGTTAGATATTGCTGTTATATGCTGACATGTTGGATGCTGGATATGCCTGTTGCTTTTATGCCTTTAGCTCCAGTTATTATTATGTTGTTGATTGTTGAGACTTGCTAGGCTTTGTTGCCTTATTTGGCGAGCATGAGGATTGTCCATGCCGCATTGACTTGACTTTATGTTTTAGTTATGAGTTGTAATAATGTATCAGGATGATAGTCCAGACTATGTGTTGTAGTCCTGTGACTTAGATACTTACTTTATTTATATATTGAGGTATTTCAGATAGTTGTCCTTTGCAATTTACATACAGGAGATGTTTTTATGAAATTGATTAAGTAATCAACTTGGTTAAGTATAATGACGTCATAATTGAATTAAAGAAAAAAATATTCCGCATTTTAATTAAGCGTAGATTAATACGATGATATGTTAATAAACCGGGTATACACTGGGTGTTACTGTTTCTGTCATTGTTGCTCCTAATCTCTTCATTTTCTGTTTATTGCTCTTAATTTCCACGTTTTCCAATTTCCTTCCAGGCAAAGTTTAATAAAACTTAAGGGAAAATCCCAGCTCTTAGTCACTCTGTTCAAGGCAAACTTCAATAAAACTTAAGGGAAAAAGTCCAATTTCCTAATCTCTTTGACTCTGTTCAACCAACTAATGACAAGTGCTTGTTGGCTATCCTTGGTTTGAGAACGAATTTGCCCTTTAAGCGAATTGCTCCTTACTTACTGTTTTCTTTCACTTTTCTTTTCTTATTTACACTTCTTTCAAACACAACTTTTACATTTGTTCCCTGAGGACGATAATTTGGGGCTCTTTGAAAACCCAATATTGCTTGACGCATTCGCTTGTGCATTTTGGGAAGAATTTCTCCTCAATTGATTAATTGTTATGCGTAGAAAAATTTGCTCCCTGCTTTTGCTCTTATAATATCCAGAGCACCTCTCGGCCCGACAAGCAGGAATCATTCACACCTTCTATCATGGTTTGACATTACCACTCAAAGCAACCATGGATGCAGCAAGGATCTTCTTGATTATACTTATGATGAAGCAGTTCGACTGCTAGAGAAATTGGCCAAGAAACATATCCAATAGCCTTCAAAGAGACAAAATGCTCCAAAGAAAGCAAAAATTATACAATTGGATGCGACCAATGCTCTCTTAGCACAAATGGCATCAATTGCCAACACCATAAAGAATTGGAAGCCTGCTTAGCAATCTAAACTGCTGAACAATTTTATTTGACTCACTTTGTCCAAAATTGTTCTATTTGTAATGGACCTCATGAATCTACTGATTGTAACACTTAACTATCATGAGCACTAATGGAATAAATGACATAATTTAATCCCCCAAATTGCATATAATAACTCATAAGAGTATTATTACTTTGGGGGTTATGCACATCCACATCAATGTTATTTATAAAAAAAAAATAGTTTTTTTGTTGCATTGTTTAATCAATTATTAAATCCACCGGAATACCAAATTTTTTCCCTTCAATGAATAATTAATTATTGACTTAATTTATTCAAGGATTTAATGATGTGTATGAAAACCATTTTGTTTTATGGCCTTGTTTCTGAAGTATTTTTTCATTTCTGTGTTTAGGGAAAAAGTTTGAACAGAAAAATGTGTTTGATTATGTATACTTAATAAATAATATAGTAAAGTATCTTTTGAGTCCTCAACAAATATCACGGGGGCGAATTTAATTCTTTAGGAAAAAAAAATCGACTCATAATTTCTCTGAAATTCAAAATAGACCATGTTAATTTTTTTGAGGAAATAACATAGGTCTTCTTTGAATTTCAGAGGGACCACGATTTCGACTAACCAAGTCTATTTTGAATTTCAGAGGGACTACAATTCAAATTTTTTAAGGATTAAAATGGGTCCCGTGATTTTTGTTGATGACTCAAAAGGTATTTTTTTTTTATAAGTGACTCAAAAGGTATTTTACTCTAAATAATATGTCCATGAATGAAGAAAAATATTTGTTTCTTTGCCTTTTCAATTTTTGTTCATGGGGTTGAACCTGACGGGTCAACCTACCAAAACCGGGCTTGTTGGTTTGTGTAATTTAACCCACCAACCCGAATAACCTGCCTTATGCGGGGTGGGACAAGTCAACCCACATGTAATTTTAAAAAAATATATAATATTTAATTTTTTTTACATATTATTAAATATTAAATTATGGCTTGAATAGTTTATATGAATGGTTATTACGTGAGACAAAATATTTTCTTTTAAGGTCAGAATTTTATTATATTACTGCAAATGTTATTTTCTATTCACTTTTGATTTAGATTAACACAAAAAAAAAAACTTAAGTTTGTTTTTGGATTTAAATGCTAGTATCGATACAAATCAAATTAATGCTTATGAAATTCTAGTTATGATGTAATGATGTGTTTTTTTGCAAATATTTATATGTTTGATGTCTACTAAAATTATAAATTAATCTTAAGATATTATTTGCATAGTTATGTTAAATGAAATAATTGATTTAAATCATTCTTTTTATTTAACTTATTACTTGATGCTTTTTTTATACTTGAAATTATTCTGTTAAATGACATTATTCTTTTATTTTGTATTTCACTATTTTGGGTCTCTTATATTTTTACGATTTTTTTTTTCATTAAAATATTTTATCAATATTTTAAATTCTTTTACTTTTTATGATTTTTTTATGTTATGATTTTACATTTTAGGATTTTTTATACCCTTCGAATTTTATCCTTTATGTCTATCACCGTAGTTATCTATATGAGATATATAGTCCCATATTTGTTAGATGAACAACTAATGTGGAATTTTATCCCAAGGTTCTTTACATGGTATCAGAGACTCACCGTCCCCCACTTTCTCTTGTGGAATTTCTTAGCACATGTAGGCTGGGCCGGTTGCATTATCCATTCTTCAAGCCCAATGGGCTCTTGTGTGAGGGGGCGTGTTGAGATATATAGTCTCACATTGGTTAGATGAATAACTAATGTGGAGTTTATAAGGCCTTAGACACTCCCACCCTTAGAGCTAGTTTTGGGATGGTGTATCTCAAGGTTCTTTACATTATCGCATATTTCCTAAGCCATATATAGTAACCAAAATTTATTAAAACTGTGTGCTTACTTGTCGCTTAATATGACTGATTCCCCTGCTATTCTGCAAGGGAAATTTTGGAAGTTGGGATCCTATGATAACCACTCCACCTGGCCTGCATGTTCTCTTTCCTTCTTTGAGGGAAAATTTTTTGATTCCATTAGCGTATATATATTTGCTTAAGTATAATGAAATGTTAAGTGTGTGGAGAGGAATATTGTCTATTGGATGAACTATCTTATTAGTAACTAATTTCCTTTGTAACCCCCATGGAGTTGGTTTAGCTATAGCCTATAGACGAGCGTGTAATTTGTTGGTAGGCTTATTGGTCATAGGTTTAAATCTTAACTATATCAATCTCTTGGGACCAGACTACAAGGGATATATTTGTAAATTTCCCTTTACCTCGCGTTAATGATCTACCTTGACAAGACCAACCCACTTAACCACATTAGCATGGGAAAAATTCTTGTTTGGGAGAGGAAAAATTTATTTTATTAGAAAAATATAATTATTAGGAATATGGTGGGAATATGAGTTTGGTAGAAAAGTTATAAAAAAGTTGTGTAGTTGGCCGAAATATTAATGAGGAAATTGGGTTATATTTCCGGAGTCTATGTTTGGTTGAAGATAAAATATTGATAGGACAATGGATTGAAATTACGAAATAACCTTTACAATTTTTGAATCATAACAACTCTTGCCTAAAATATTCTTGACTTAGCATGTGATTCCAAAATATCACATTGAAAATGGTATTTTGAAATAGTCATTTTCATCACAAAATACACACAAATGCAATTCCTAGGCAACTTATTTTGCTTGATAAATTTTTTGCAAACTTGTATTAAACATGTTATTATTATATACCCATTCACACTTCCCCATCAATCGCAAAAGAAAACTCCTATCAAACTGTAACGACCCGAAATTTAAATAATTAAAACAATGAAGTTGCCACCAATTTTATTTACTTTGGAAAAATTGGAAAACCTTTTATTGCAAACTGGTCTTTAAAATTTTAGATTAAAGGTTCGGGAGTCTAATTCTGCGCAGGTAAGGGTGGAAACTTAATCCCACTGCACCCCTGACACATCCGTTTTAAAAACGGTTACCTTAAATTAATCGTGCGAATTGTTAATAGCTTTTAAAAATGTTTGTTTTATCCCTTAAAAAATAAATATGATTAATTAAGAAGAATGAAGACTAAAATATTAAAATTTTATTTTAGCTTGACGGAAAGAGTTCCGCTCCGACGTATCCTCCGGTGCAGTGAGGAATTCAAAGCTACGTCGTTCTTAAGAAAATACGTGTAATGATTGAATTTAATTCTTTTTAAAAATAATTTTAAAGAAAATCATTGGAAAGTTTAGGTTTTGATAATTTGCATTGATTTCAATAATTTTTATTTTTATCAGTATGAATTTTATAATCAATTTTGAATCACCAAACCGTCACGGCTAAAATGATTCAAAGAGTATTGGATTAACAAGCTGTCTCAACTCAGCTAATCCTTTTAAAAATAGATTTGACGTTAATATTTTTATTATAAATTTTACAGTAAAATTTGAATCACCAAGCCGTCGCGGCTAAAATGATTCAGAAGATTATAAGGTTAACAAGCTCTCTCAACTCAGCTAATCCTTTTAAAAATATATTTGACATTATTTTATTTATTTATAAATTTTATAATAGATTTTGGATCACCAAGCCGTCACGGCTAAAATGGTTCAAAAAGTTATAAGATTAACAAAGCGTCACGCTTAAATCAATCTCTAGGGAGTAAATCGTTATTATTATTATTATTATTAATATTATTATTATTATTATTTAACTTCTCCGATTCACACGTATATACTAAGCTAAAATTGATATGTCATGCTTTCTCTAAAGCGGTAAAAAAACAAGTACAAGGCCATAAAAATAATATATGCTGGAAACGAAATAATAGAAAAAATAATATTAATTATTCCTAAATAAATAAAAAGCCTCATTATTTCAATCTTTCGCTTTCATTATTCAGCCACTTCACGCTAATGCAAATAAATGTTAGACCTGTACATGGCTGTGTGTACAATTAGATATACCTACTCTTCCTTTTGGTTTCACAGAAACATGCTTCATGAAAGATATCATAAAGGGTGCTCTCATTCATAATAAATAAAATAATATTAAAGTAAAAAAAGACTACATATATTTAATATATACACATATAAAGCTTTCGTGATGATTGCTACAAATCAGATCGGGCTTACATTACAAAGAAAAAAAAAAAAAAACGTGACATGACAGTCACCTTTGGCAGCCACAAGAAACGTAACAGAGGGAATATACTTTTATGGAAATAGAAAAGAGTGGAAATTGACAAACAAATTACCACATATGTACACGAGGATTCATAAGAATGCATTCGGTATTTAAGGACCAGAAAAATAAATATTGTAAAATTTATTATCAGTGCCCTACAACCAGAAAATGGGCACCCACTCATCGTTACTTTACGACATCTGCATACATAAAACAATAAGAAAATATCAAAGCGGGAAAAGTCTTACTTGTGTGCTGAGCTTCGGGTTCCGTGCTTGTGACTATCAGATACTCCTCAGATGTCACTCTCTAGCCTCCCTATGTAATGCGTCCTTCATCTTTATTTTTTGAAAGATGTTTTGAAAGAAAAATGGTTGAAGTGGTTCGATCTTCGGACAGTAGGAGAGGAGTGTTTGGAATGTGAGGGTGAGAAGCTTTTTTTCTTCTTGATTGTAGGACAGGGTGTTGAACCAAACTTAGCAAAAACTATCCTCTTCTCTTTTGTAAGATTTTTCTTTTCATTCTCCGAAGCTCCTCCTTCAAATGCTCCGAAGTCTCCCCCCTTATATAAAAATGACTTCTGCGTGGCTTTTTTTCTTTTTTTATTGGTGGTCCCCCCTGCTTCAAGCATGCTTCTCTTCCTTTATGCAGAGGCTGCCCTGGTTTCACTACTTTGCTGTATATTCTGCAAGGTCTTTCTCCATTATTTAAATGCTTGTTTCCAATTTGGGCTTAAATTTGTCTTATAGCATTAAACTCCTTCGTTTTCTTCTTCAGTATAATACCCCTAACTTAAATAATTTAATTAATTACTTCAAATTAAGTAATTAAGCATGTATTAGTGAGTAAAAATAAGTAAATTCCCTAACAAAATTAATTGGGGTCACTTTTGAGGTAAAAAGTGTACTCATTGAAAATTAAGAGGTATAAATGGGTGCAGGCAAAAGTACCCAAAATATAAAAATGGAAGTAGAAATATTCCTAGAAAAATATTCCAGACTGTTGGGTAAAGTTTGGTAATTAATGGAATTGAATAGATAGATAAACCGATACCCACTTAACCTGTGTTAAGTGACAAGCCACTTATGAACCCTTATTTCCCCTCCCATTTCCGTCGACCAACAGAGGAAAGAAAAAGAAAAAGAAGAGGAGGAAGAGAGAAAGAAGAAGAAGAGAGAGGAGAAGGGGGAAAACCATAGGTTGTGCAATCCTTGGCCTTTTGAGTGATTCAAAAGCCTAAACCACTCCAAATCTCCCCCTCTTTCACAATCCTAGCTTGGGTATTGGTGGGGAGTGTTGTGGTTTGAGATATTTCCTTCCAAAGTTTCGACCCATTGGAGGAATTGAGAGATTTGTTGGGTTCTACCTCCATGGAAGCTTGAGGAACCATCACCCCTTGATTGTGCAACACTTTGTGGTAAGATTTCATCCTTTGAACTCCTATTTTCATGAAGAATCCATGATTTAGGTTTTGGATGAATAGTGTTTTGGGGTTTATGATTATTTGAGTGAATGAGGATATGTTCTAGGTAGATTGAGGCCTAGAGTATGTTGAGAAAAATGCTAGGAATGGCATTTAATCGGTGGAAATGAGTTTTGATAGTCGTATGATTTTGTTTGGAAAATTACAAAATTATGCATTTGACTATGGTTTGGCTTGTTTTGGTAATCAATGGTTTGGTTTGGTTGATTGTTGATATTGTCCATGTATGCTTAGGATTGAGGCATTTGGACCAACAGTGAGTAACCAACCATTGGAGCAAGCTATGGAGCTCGGTTAGCTCCTTGAAGTTAATGTTGTGTTGTGAAGATTGGTGAAGAACAAAGGTTTAGTTGGAAGCTTTGAGGTAAGCCTTCGGACCTTGGGTGTAATTCCCTTTATTGTTCCACCAAGCCCTGAACGGGTAATGGTGTGTTGTTGTATATAAATGCAATGAAATATTGTAATGCTTTGTTATACGTATTTGCATGCTTTGGTGTGACATAGGATGGTGTTTCCCTATGTTGGTATGTTGCATGACGATGCGTAAATCATACTTGGTAGTTTAGCTGGCCAGTAGGACTATTTGCATCTGAGTATCCTTAGGAGAGCTCGAGAGCTCGAGGGATTTCTCCTGGAGATGTTGTGTACACTTGCATGGATATGTATTTGCTGCATTATTATTGTCATTGCTATTACACTGTTATTGAACTATGGGGTGGAGAGATGCTCCAAGGACCCCTGGTTTACTGGATATATTCGTATATCTCACCCCGTGTGGTTGGGGACCCCCTTTCAGGAAAGGATGCTGCAGGGGCCTCTGATGCCAAGTGGCCATACTTGAAGTAAATGGACATAGGAAGACTTAGGGTCATTTGATTAAGCATGCTATTTTGTAGTTCATATGTACAAGATTGTAAATGAAAGTCATTTGTTATATGCATGCTATGTTTAGTTGGTTGGACTTAGCCTATGCTCATCCCCTTTGGTATCTCTTTTGTTGATGGGAGCCAAGGAGTGATCATAGTGTTTTGTAGCTAAGTCCCATGATTTGTAATTGAAACTTGTAAACATGATGTAAAGTTGTAATTATTGGGTATTTGCATATATGATGAAATGATATGCATGCTTCTCTAGTGTATGAGTATCTAGAGAGACTAGAATTCATGTATTAAAAGAATTATATGATGTAAATTAGGTGAAAGAAGACCTTTAGGTTGGAAAACCAATTTAAAACAAAGGTACCCTGTCTTGTTGTCCAATTCTCGTATCTTATACGATGGATTTGGACCCTTGAGTCTTGATGGAAGTTGTAGATATGTTTCTTAGCTTTCCATAGAGACCAAGATTGTGTAATTTGGATAAGTATAACTCAAGTTATGGTTAAAACACCACAGGTAGGTCAAACTGCCCTGTTTTGGGTGCTTGCTCCAGACTGTCCACGCTCGGAGCGTGGGATCCACACTTGAAGCGTAGACCCACTGTCCCATTAATCTCCTCTACGCTTGAAGCGTAGAGTTCTACGCTTGAAGCGTAGAGTTCTACGCTTGAAGCGTAGAGGATATGACGTTTCAGCACCCGTCGCTTAGAAACCTCATAACTTGGGCTACGGTGCTCCGATTTGAGCGCGGTTTGAACCCACGCGTAAATAATGAAAAATCCTATAAGATAATGGACAAATGGATACCGTAATAAATGAAATGAAAGTATGGTATTAAGCTTTAATTATTTTATTCCGCAATGTATTATGGTTATGGTCACGCAATTGGGTAATTTTAGTTCGGCTTATTTTAAAAGAAAAATTTAACCGGATTTTAATTGCACCAATGTGATTGTAACTGCGCTTAATATCATAAGTTGATGTTAACAAACCGGTTCTAGAACGGGGTGCTACATTCAGATGTGGGGGGCATGTCATTTTCAGCATGCTATACTTTGACCACTCTTTTGTTTTTTGTTTTTTTTGTTTTTTTGTTTTTTCCTTTTTTTAATATCAGTTAATTATGTAATCCAAAAAAAAACAAAAAATATCAGTTAATTATAAATTATAAAAAAATACTCTCTTTTAATTTTCTTTTCTTTTTTTAAAAATCTTTTTTTTCTTTTTCTTTTTAAGAAAATAGAGGTTAACAATTAGATTTTTTTTCATTTTTAGATGTTTGGGGCAAAATTAGGTGTTCACACAAACACTCCCTAATCGTGCATTGCTTAGGTACTAAGGTGTTTTTAACATTTAATGTTGTAAACTATCAATAGATAATTATGAAATTGGATTGATGTGTTATTTTTGTTTTTGTGTATGTATAGTTTTCATCCAAGTTCCTATATTTTAATATCTTGTGGCACTTCTTTAACCTCTGTTTCTGAACATAGTGATTATAGATACAGATGCCTTCTGTTTATAGTTTTGTATCTGTATTGAACATATTTGCCGGAAAACACTAATTTTTTCTAATTATGATCCTTAGTATGTACTATAACTAGAAAGAATATATTCTTGTAATTGGTTGAACTTGAAGACCCATTAAGTTCTTATTATTGCCTTATCAATTCCTCGTGGTGGATCTGAGTTCAGGAAAGTTAATTTTACAGAATTAATTGGTCATATATGAATTCAAAGATCTATCGTTATTTTTGTATCTAAGCTCGGTTCATATGCATCTCTGTGTTGACTTTTTTCTCTTTCATGCTTGCTTCTAGATCATAAACATCTTAGGTTCTTTACTTTATTTTCTGGTGATTATTTGTACTTTGTGTAACTTCTAAAAGGACAAACCTCGGTACACAAAGTTCCCCGATTTCACGATAGTAGATTGTACACAGCCTTATTCTTGTATTTTTACAAAGAAGTTGTTCCCTAAACTAACCCGTGACGTTTCAGTTACAAAGGAGCAACCTTATTCATGCTCCAAGACTCGCTTCCCTTTGTACAACTCTTGATGCTTGTAAATTCTGACATAATCTTGCAGATGAGGAAGCCAAATGTAGGAATTGTTCATTCCTGAATCTTTAGAAATGAGATTGTAAAAATATTATTCATTTTATTTTGATGACTTTATAAAGGTATTTGGCAGATCTTTTGAGTTATTGATTTTTTCTTTCTCTCTTCCTTTTTTATTTTTGTTTGTTTTTGCTTTTTTTTCCTGTCTGTTGATGAATAGATTTATAGATACTTCTTATTGATGGATAATTGTTTACTGTTAGCATTTTATAGAGTTTTGATAACTTAGACGACTTTATTATCTAGATTGGAGCCTTTTCAGTTGGTATTCGACAGAAAAATATTATATGGGTACTTTTTGTTGCATGCACTGGGATCATAGATATTTCTCTGACACATGGAAAGGATCATGCAAGAACAGCGCAGTCAGATGTATCTATCGGTTAACCTAGTTTGGCATATGATACTGTCACGAGTACAGTGGGTTTATATATGAGAAAGTGGAAGTCTGTTAAATCGGTTGGTACTGTTGAAAGCTCTTTGCCTAGTACAGTTGCATCCTCTCATTTCTCTTCAGGTTCACTTTTATCTATTTAATAAGGGAAAAAGGTTTGTGGTTTTAAATGATACAATCTTGTGTTTTTTTTGTATTTAACGCTATGTCTTGTTTTGGAAATGGGGGCTCCTCTGTTTCTTTCAGGGGTTCCTAGCCCTTATTGTTGGCTTTATGTAAGTACACTTTTTCAGGTCTGATTTAGAAGAGCAAGCAGAATCAGTGTTTTGATTGTCAACAACTAAATCTTAATGCATCATCTGGTTAATTACTTAATTTATAAACTGATATTTCTTGATAGTTTGTGTAAAGAACCTTGGGATACATCACCCCAAAAGCTAGCTCAAAGGGTGGGAGTGCCCAAGGCCTTATAAAGGCCACATTAGTTGCACATACAACTAATGTGGGACTATATATCTCAACACGCCCCCTCACACAAGAGCCCATTGGGCTTGAAGAGTGGATGATGCAACAGGCCCAACCTACCTGTGCTAAGAGAGTCCACAAGAGAAAGTGGGGGACGGCGAGGCTTTGATACCATGTAAAGAACCTTGGGATACATCACCCCAAAAGCTAGCTCAAGGAGTGGGAGTGCTCAAGTCCTTATAAACTCCACATTAGTTGCTCATACAACCAATGTGGGACTATATATCTCAACACGCCCCCTCACGCAAGAGCCCTTTAGGCTAGAAGCGTGGAAATTGCACAGGCCCAATTTTTGGTTTACCTTTTTGTGCTTTTGTTTTAATTCCACTTTAAAGTGGGGGACGGTGAGGCTCTGATACCATGTTAAATATCAAGATACAAGAGGAATTGATAGTAATCCTTGTTGTGTTAAACTACACAACATTGGTTCTATTATATAGCAAACCAATTGAAGAATACAATGAGACACACACAATGTGGGACTTCTACTAACACTCTTAACTTGGTTGTATGAGCAACTAATGTGGAGTTTATATCTCAACAGTTTGTGTGAGGCACATCCAATGCAAGAGGAGCACGTGGCAGAGAGATCATGTACCAATTAACTAAGTTAGACCAGTCACAGCAAGTGGGTCGAGCACAATATCATAATCCAAAATTTTATGGCATTGGATTCATGGGTCTTCCCATTTATATGGACTTTACTTAGTCCATTATTAACTAATGTGAGACTCATCACACTTGAATATCAACAATTTCACCCTCAAGTGTGAAACCCAATATAGATATGCTCACCTTCAACTGAATACCCAGGCCCAAAATACTCAACTCGCCTCCTAGTCAAACACCGGCTTACCTGAGCCTAACCCGACTTTGATACCATTGTGTGGTGGATCTAGGGAAAATCTGACTAAGTTAAACCAACCAAATTAAATAAGTCTGACACCATATTGTTACCTAAACTTAAGTACATTATTTATTATCACTAAGGGTGTTTGTTAAGATGGAAAAACAAATTTCCTAACAAAGTGGGGCAGAGAGAAAATGTTAGCCATGTTTGGTAGAGGGAGAGTTAAAAGAGTAATTGGAAATTTTTGTGTCCATCAAGTTTTTTTCTACATAGAAACCAACACAAACTTTACCATTCAAAACATGGTAAATAAAGCTCCCTTGACTAAGCGAAATTGTTTACAATTTTTGTTGACCAAAACAACCTTTATTTTAACATCAGATTCAGAACACTTCAATTGTATATTTAAATTGATGGGTAGTTTCATAACTTTATTAATATTTCCGTCATTTTTTAATTATCAACCAAACATAACATCAGTAAAATCAACTCAATTTTTTAGAAAAGTTTTAACCTACTAAATACATTTTTGTAACTTACTCAGCAAAAACAAGTTCCCACCATATTAGTGTCAATTTTTTTTTCTGTTAATAAAAAAATTTCTGCTATACCAAACGACCACTAAATATATTGTGTGTTGCAATTTAATGTTTGAGTAATTTGGTCATATAAAAGTCCAAGGGCTGTCAGATTGGTTATTTATTAATAGAAAATGATTCTTTAATATCAAATTTTTGCATGATGTGTTTGATGTAAGAACATGACATTCAAATACCAATTTGATGTCAAAGATTAACATCGAAGGGCCATTTTGATATATTATTAGGAATATCATTTCTGCTGAGAAAAAATATTCTTTGCGGTAGAGACAAAAATATAGAGAGAGAAAGCAAAAGCAATGAGAGAGAAAACATATTATTTGAGCCCACTCTAATTTATCTTTTGCCGCAGAATATTTTTTCTATTTTTGAAGCAGAAATAATATTCCCATATTTATTAGGCTTAATTGTAGTTTTGGTTCCTCTACTGTGGGCAATGTACAATTTTGGATTCTTAATAATTTTTTGCTACAATCAAATATCCTAGCATTTTAAATTGAAAAGTTCAAGTCCTTCTGTGTGTTTGTCGTCCAATCACTAACAGAAGTTAGTGACATGGCCAACAACTTATGTATATTACAGTTTACTAAGTAAAGCATCTCAAGGACACATTGGTGACTTTAATCTATTTAAATAGGTCATTTTGCTATATTTAACTACATCATTTTTTATTTTATCCATTTATATTGAGGGATCTAAATAAATTAAAATCACCAGTCCATCCGTTAAGATGCCTACTTAGTGAAGTGTCATATTATGTATGTAAATCCTTGGCCAGGTCACTAATTTCTATTAGCAATTAGGTAGTTGATTAACGGAAGGACTTGATTTTTTTCGAATTAGAAAAATCGGGGGATTTGATTGTTGCAAAAAAATTTCGTCGGATCAAAATATCATATTGGCCATCCATTAAGCCTTTTTATTATTGGAGGACCAAATTGATTAAATTTGTATCTTTGGAGAACCAAAATGGGTGTTGATGTTTAATCTATATTGGCTAATGTGAAATGATTATCTATACATCATATAGCGCTCAACACTTGTGTATATTTCTTCGTTTATTTAGTATATGTTATAATATTTACTCAGGTGAAGCTTAGGGCATTCTAATTCTCTAATTTGAGAACATTAACTCAGTTTTTATTATATCTGATGGTTTTTATAAGACATGGTTACTCTCGATTTTTTCCTGTAGCTCATCCGTACTCTGGTGGAAAGTCATCATGGCTCACTGGTCAATTAAATATCTTCTGGTCCCAACTTACATGTTTTTGTGGCTTTCTATTATGGGTTTTATTTTTCTTATATTGCATGAGACAAGTTGTCTCATGCAACACACAAAAAGTGAGTGGGACCCACTAGAAAGAAAGAGAGAGAAAATAAAAAAGTGAGTCTCACTCACTTTTTGTGTGTTGCATTAGACAACTTGTCTCATGCAACATAAGAAAAATAAAACCCTTCTATTATTCATATGTTGCGTTAGTAAACAGCCTCCTAGGCAAGCATTCCTTTTTGATTAAATTAATTGGGGAATTGTATCTACTACTTTTTGCAAACCAGGGACATTTCGAAACAAAATCTGGGTATTGGCTTAGATTTCATTGACTTGCTCATTGATAAGTTTCTTCCACTCATGTGAAATGCTTTATCATATTTGTCCACTGGTTGGAGGGAGGTAACCTTTCTTTCCTATTCCCATCATTCCCTCATCAATCTATGACTCAATTTCAATCAAAGGATTTGATAAACCCAAAGGATAGTGAGTTTGAATTATGAGAGTAACAATTTTGGGGAAGGGTAGAAAGACACTAACCCGAAACTAGATTAATCAAGCTTATTAGGGCTTCGGATACGGCTTGGTATCTATCAAATAAAAATTAATAAAAAGTCAATACTTTATTGATCAAGCAAAACACAATAATTTAATAGTGGATATTGGATGGAAAATTTTAAATTGGCCGGCAATAAAAATTAATTGTTTCAATTTTCTCCTACTATTTTTTTTTTTTTTTTTATTTCTTCATTGTCTATGATCAATGTTAAACACAAAAGGATTCACTGCATATTTAGATAAATTAAGGAAATCAATTGTGCTAAACAAAATTTTAAGGGTAGCTGTAGATGAAATAAAGTTGGAGGATTTTGAGATTTATCTTAGATAAAGTAGAGAAATAGATGCTTGTTCAACTTCTTGATAATGGCATGCACTATTTTTTATCATTTAGTATGGGAAATACATAAAGTTACAAACTTTTGAGCTCAAGCCTTGTGAGGTGGAACCTCCTTTCCCACCAACAAATTCATGAAGAACTTTAGTATAGTTGATAAGCATGATAATACATCTCGAATAGGATATACTCATCATCCAAGGAGCAAATGGCTAGAATACATTCCTCTCTTGCTCCAATAATTTGTTTTTGGTCTTGCTGACTTGCTCCATTTATGTATATATTCTCTATTGTCCCTTATTTTTTGGGTACATAAAAGTTTAGATTATGTATAACCTAAGTTTTTGAATAATCCATCTCTGGTATGAATCATAGAAACTGTAAGAATTCAAACCTTTGCTAAGTAAATGCCTGTTAGAATACAGAATACCGGTCAAATATATGACCCTTTTTTCCGTTTGTTTTAATTGTTTAGTGGCTCAGGATCACATTAGAGACTCAAGAAAACCTTGGATAACTTAAACGTTTATGCTAACTCTTGTAAGTTTGTACTAGAGGTAGGAGTAGGACAAACATATATCAAGCATGCATCATAACTTATGTAGCACCGATATCGATACGGGACACGTAACATGATACGACACGATATTCCAACACGTTAATTCTAAAAAATGTTAGATTTCGACACATTCGGACACGTTTTGATATTAAATAATATTTTTAATTTATGTAGTGTATATTATATTTAATATTCAATAATTTAACAAAAAAAAATGAATCAAAACTTTTAATATTCATAAACTTTACAAAGAAACATAAGATATCCCAAATATTTATATTAAACTCAATAAAATAGTAATCGTAATCCAACAAATCTAATAGTTGGAACTAAAAACTCAACGCAACGCAATCTTTAAACCTTTTTTTGAGTTTTTATCACGCGTCTTGGAGTGTCGGAATGTCCGAGAGTATCGGAAAGTGTTGAACACGACATGTCAGGATTTTTACAGTGTTGGTGCTTCGTAGATCATAACTATTTAAAGAAGCTTGTTGCCTAAAAAAATACCAGAAATGAGGTTTTATTTTTATTTTGGTGATAGAAATCAGGAGTTTGCCGCTATAGGTAAAGGTACCGAATCAATTTGTGGAGCCATTGCTTAAGGTTCATTATGTGATAAAGCTAGTGAAGGACCTTTTAGGCCCACAATGAAAAGGGATTCCGTGTCCACAACAAACGGTGCGACTTCGCTCAAGGCCCACCATTATACCACTGCAGTATGCAACCTTTTAAGACCCCATTTTCCAAGTTCATGTTGTCCTACAATATTAAAATTTATGTTGACAAAGAGAGATTCGAAGAATCTAATGAGAAGACTGGACTTGGGTTTGAGATAATTTTCATATATTATAAATTATGTTCCTCTTTAATGATGTGTTGCACAATTAACTTTTACTATATATACAGTAATAATGATTAACATTAAAAAAATTAAATGCATATCTAACGAAAAACTTAATCGAGATAAATTCTTTTTGTAGTATATGATGATAAATTCTTAATAAACACTCATATATGTGAATTGTTGATTTAAATACTGTGGTTGCTAATACATATTAAAAAATTTCTCTCCAATGATAAGAAAATTACATTCCATTTACTTAAAGAATCTATGCAAAGACTTCTAGCTGAATCACTGTCACAAAAATGGGGAATAAATTTTACAAAAAATTTGCTAAGTTGTTATGGATATGAATACGAATATCTCCTTATGTTGGGTCCAACCACGTACACTAATCCTAAAGAATTAAGGGGTATTTGGTAGGGGATGTATTTTTTATTTTATTTTTTCTTTCTAGAAATCATAGTTTAGTGATTTTTTCAGGAATGTTACCAAAAAATTATTTGGTAAATCAAAGTATTCTTAGGAATATTGGCTCAAATTTCTTGATTCTATGAAGTGATTTTACAAAACTACCCTTTATAATAAATAAACATAAAACAAATTAAGCCATAAAAAAGTAAAATAAAAACAATAACGTTATAAAAAATTGCTAGTTTGGTTTCCTTTCTCATTGTAAATTCTTCAGCTTCTAAAATGCAAAGATCCTTTGTTGCATTTGCGAACGGGTTGTGTAATGTGTTTGCTTTTGTTAGCGGTTGCGGCCTTGCGGGTGAAGGTGTTAAAAGGGTTACATCCTTCGTTCTATTGAGATGATAACTCGTTCTAAACTTGTGGAGTAACTTATTTAGAGATTACTTGGTAAAAATCAAAACCCCTCACTCGGCAACAAGCGGCATCAAGTAGAGGAAGTGGCGTAGTGGTGTGAAGCAGAGGAAGCAGCGTAAAGATAGGGTATTTTTGTCCAAAATTTTTTGGGAAATTGTATCACATGTGGAAATCCAAGAATACTAACATCCGATGGTATTCTTCCATATGATTTTGCTTCACAAATATAAATCCTTGGAATCTGATTTTCCCAATAAAAGTTTCATAACATCAACACACAGAAAGTTTTTATAGATTTTTCCAAACAGCTATAAATATAACAGCATCTTTGGTACGATATATAAGGCGTGATAGTATAAGTTTATATAGCATGATTCATTTATACATCAAAATGACGTATAACTTAATCCGGCCTAGGAGTGATGGATTAGGCATGATAAAAGATTAATGTATTAATATTGGTTACAAGTACAATTTCCAAGAACTAATATATCATTTCAATATTTATATATTAAAAAAAATTAATATTCTAATTTTTAAATGTTGGAGGATATTATCTTATACAATACCATACCAAACGCTGGATAGTATTAAAATTTAATCAGGTCTTATATAATCAGGTCTTACACTATCGGGTCTTATACTATCAGGCCTTATCATATACTATGCACCAAACATGTCATAAGTTTCCCCTAGTTTTTATAGAGTTTTTCTCAAAATCTAAATATGTTTCGGGAAAGTTATATTTACTACTCTTATTATATGTTTGGTTAGATCAATTTGAAATTCACAGCAGTTAATTTTTCCCATTTTTGACCGTTAAATTCAAATTGATCCAGTGATAATTAAACATTAGTAAAAATAGTAAATCTAAAATGGTACTAAATATAACTATCCCAAAAAAATTCAAAGTATGGGTGGATTATTCACGAGAAATAGCCCATTGCATGTATTATAAGTATTTCCTCCTAAAATGCTTTCTAAATTATTTGGTAACCCAGACGTTAGCAAATTTATTCACTCCATGATAGATCCCCATCCACAGATCCCATACATATAGCAGATGGCTTGGATCAAGGAAGAGATGCCATACCTGTGGAGCTCGAGAGGGACAAGAATCAATGTGGAGAAAGAAGAAGAGAGAAGAGGATGAAGAAGACACCTGCGTGGCTTAAAGACTTCTGGGAAATGACACGTAACTGAGTAGGGAAGTGGGGTAATGGTATTGGGCTGAATAGTGACCAAAGTGGGTAATGGGTAAAGTGGGTAATGGGTTTGGGCTGAATAGTGACCCAATTACAGTTGATAAGAAGTTGATAATAAATTACTTGGGCTGGCTTACCTAAGCCCAATAGTATAATTTCCTTCAGTAATTACATTCAGTTTTATTACAAATAGTCAGGTAGGGATGAGGGGGGTTTTTAGCTAAATATCTTGTAACAAATTTCTCCTTTCTCTCTTGTAAAACCTTCTGGAGTTGCCGGCAACCTCGAATTGCCGTTGGTTATACATTTTCTTCTTTCTCAGTTTTACTCTAGATATTTTGTCCTATCATTTGGTGCTCTTTTCATTGAGAATCAACTTCCAAAAAAAATGACGGAAGGAACTCGCTCCACGGTGAAATCGAACATGCTGGAGGACTGCATTACCAAACTTGCTCGCCATGAAGAGCAGTTCAATGCCTTTGGGGATTTACTCAAGAGCATGAACCTGAAGTTAACATTGATGGAAGCCAAGTTAGATCAGAATCAAAAACATAAATCAGAAATTAAAGGAGGCAGTAGTAATGACGCTGGGTTGAACACCTTCTTTGGAAATAATGCATATAAATCAGTGAAATTCTCAGTGCCGAGATTTACAGGCGGTAATCCAGAACCTTGGATCCATAAGATCCAACAATTTTATGGGTTCCATCACTTGAACGATGAGGATAAACTCACTTTGACGTCCTTCCAAATGGACGGGGATGCTGAGGAATGGTTTCATTGGATGGAGAGAAGCCATCGATTGACCACCTGGGATGCTTTCGTAGTAGCATTACGATCCCGTTTTGGTCCTTCCAAGTACAGGGACCTCAGAGGTGAATTGGGAAGATTGGTGCAGGATACAACAGTGGAGAATTCTCAGAAAGAATTCGAGAGGTTATCCAATCAGATCATAGGTATTGATGACATTACCTTGCAAAGTTATTTTGAGAACGGCCTCAGATCTGAAATCCGAAAGGAGGTTCGGATGCACCTTCCTGAGTCGTTGCAGAATGCAATTGAGTTAGCTAAGGTGGTGGAAGACAAGATGAGTGATCGGACTCCTGCACGGATGGGGTATCAGAAAAATTTTTCCAGCACTTATGTGGGTAAGTCCCAGCCAGGCTTGCTGCCTACTCCAACAAAGGGACCGGTCAACCTTGCTGGATCATCAAAGGAGATTGTGCCAATTAGACGTCTATCTGCTGCAGAAATGATGGCCAAGAGAGAAAAGGGTCTTTGCTATTACTGTGAGGAAAAATTCCACAGAAACCATGTCTGCAAAGGAAAAATGTTGTTAATGCTTGTTCAAGAAGGGGAAGAGGAGGCAAAGGAGGAAGAATTGGAGGTGACAAATGAAAAAATTGGAGGTGATGAGGAATTACCTGGCATTAGCTTGCATGCTATGGATGGCCAATACTCTTCTAGTACACTGCATTTAAAAGGGTTCATCAACAAGCAACCTGTTCAAGTGCTGGTGGATGGTGGATCCACTCACAACTTTGTGCATGAAAGAGTGGTTAAATTTCTTGGGTTAGAGGTTAAGCCAATCAGTCAATTTCAAGTGCTAGTGGGGAATGGAGCCCATTTAGGGTGCAAGGGAGTCTGCCAAAAGGTGGAATTGGAAATGCAAGGATATAAATTTTTTCCAGATTTATTTGTTTTACCTATCCAAGGGGCTGAAGTGGTGTTAGGAGTGCAATGGCTATCAGAATTTGGGGATGTTACTACTAACTATAAACAACTCACTCTGAAGTTTGGCAGGGAGGGTAGGTGGATTGAGCTACAGGGAGAAAGCCGAGTGCAGGTGGAACCAATAGAGCTGCATCAACTTCGCAGACTAACTCATTCAGATGCTGTAGCAACCTATTTCCAATTACAAACCATTGATCACCAGTACACCAAAGAACCGAACAATGAGCAGAGTTGCAACCCACTAATATAAGCAGTTTTACAGGACTATGAAGACCTCTTTGCAACACCCACACAGCTGCCACCCACACGTCTCGAAGATCACCGGATCCATCTAGAACCTGGAACCAAAGCAATAAATGTCAGACCATACAGGTATCCTTATTTCCAGAAATCAGAAATTGAAAAAATGGTTAAATAAATGTTAGATACCGGAGTTATTAGACCCAGCTTGAGCCCTTTCTCCTCACCTGCCTTGTTGGTCAAGAAGAAAGATGGAACTTGGAGGTTCTGTGTAGATTATAGAGCTTTGAACCAAGTTACCATACCCAACCGTTTTCCCATTCCTACAGTGGATGAGATGTTAGACGAGTTAGCAGGGGCAGTCATTTTTTCAAAGATGGACCTACGCTCAGGATACCACCAGATCAGAATGGTCCCAGAGGATATATATAAAACAGCCTTTAGGACACATCAAGGGCACTACGAGTTTATTGTGATGCCCTTTGGGCTCACTAATGCCCCAGCTACTTTTCAAGGGATTATGAACTCGGTTCTAAAGGAATATTTGCGCAAATTTGTTATCGTGTTCTTTGATGACATATTAATCTACAGTAAGACAATATGGGAGCATGTGGAGCACTTACAGAAGGTTATGGAGTGTCTTAGACAAAATCAGTTATATGCCAAAATGTCCAAGTGCGCATTTGCTCAAGAGGAAGTAGAATACTTGGGTCATGTGGTGGATGCCAAAGGGGTGCGTCCAGATGTGGGTAAAATCCAAGCCATTATGGATTGGGGCAACCCAACCAACCTCAAACAACTACGTGGGTTCCTTGGCCTAGTCGGTTACTGCCGAAAATTTGTACGTGGGTTCTCCCAAATTGCAGCAACCTTAACTGCCCTATTGCATAAGGATGCTTTTAATTGGAGTGACAAGGCTGAGCAAGCTATGGCCGA
Source organism: Gastrolobium villosum (assembly GCA_032173675.1). Lineage (NCBI taxonomy): Eukaryota > Viridiplantae > Streptophyta > Magnoliopsida > Fabales > Fabaceae > Gastrolobium > Gastrolobium villosum. Next base: position 40,894 of record JAVKPL010012979.1, on the reverse strand, counting down.
ACTAAAAAGGGCTTTATCTAACCCACCAATTCTGGCACTACCAGATTTCACTAAAAGGTTTGTTTTGACTACGGACGCTTCAGGCATTGGAGTGGGTGCAGTACTAAGTCAGGACAATCGACCCCTAGCCTATTTTAGCAAGAAACTCAATCCTAAGTTGCAACAGGCTTCTACCTATGTCAGGGAGATGTTTGCCATTACTGAAGGGGTTTCTAAATGGAGGCAGTATTTACTTGGGGGACCTTTCACTATTAGAACTGATCAGAAGAGTTTAAGGGATATGATGGGGCAGGTTATACAAACCCCTGAACAACAGAGATTTCTAGTTAAGCTATTGGGGTTTGACTATAATATAGAGTATTATCCTGGGGCTGTTAATAAGGTGGCCGATGCTCTATCCCGCAAATCTGAAACAGAACCCACGGTCACTCCAACAGATGCATGCGCAATGGTCCTCACACAGGTAACACATAACCTGATTGAAAACATCAAGGCAGAAGGTCACACCAATACAGAGTTAATTCAATTAAAAAATAAAATTGAAAAAGGTGCTGAAGGGTATGAGAATTACAGCTTGCGGGATGAAATGATATTATACAAGGGGAGGGTTACCATAGCATCTAACTCCGAACTCAGGACTGTCATTTTACATGAGTTCCATTCATCTTTGATTGGAGGTCATGGCGGAGTGAAGAAAACCCTTCAATGGATACTCCCTAGCTATTACTGGCCCAACCTGAAAAAGGATGTTCAAGAATTTGTTAGAACATGTCCTGTTTGTCAAGCAACAAAGTATCAGCCATTATCACCGGCTGGCTTACTTCAACCACTCACTATACCTATGGCTATCTGGGAGGATTTATCAATGGATTTCATTGTTGGACTGCCCAACTCCGAAGGTAAAACAACAATTTTGGTAGTGGTAGACCGCCTTTCTAAGCATGCGCATTTTATAGCTCTGCCCCCAAATTTCACTGCTACTAAGGTAGCCTCAGTATTCGTAGAGAACATCTGCCGTTTACATGGGATTCCTCATTCAATTGTGTCAGACAGGGACAACATCTTTGTGAGTAAGTTTTGGGCTGAATTAGCAAGATTGAGCGGCACAAAACTATGCTACAGCACTGCTAACCACCCTGAAACCGATGGACAAACAGAGGTTACAAATAGAGGATTAGAAAAGTATTTACGTTGCTACGCAATGGAGGCACCAAAGCAGTGGGTTCATTACCTACCATGGGCAGAGTTTTCTTACAACTCCGCGTACCATTCTTCGATTGGGGCTTCTCCCTTTCAGATTGTTTATGGGAGATCTCCTCCCACCATCCCACCATATGAAGGTTCAACAACCCCCATTGAAGCCGTGGATGAGCTACTGAACCGCCGGGATGCCATGATTAGGCAACTCAGAGAGACTTTGCATAGAACAAGGCAACTGATGAAAATACAAGTAGATAAAAAAAGAAGGGATGTGCAATTTGATGTGGGAAATCTCGTGCTCGTTAAGCTCCAACCATACAGACAGAGATCCGTACGAAATCATACCTTTTCCAAGCTCTGGCGCCGCTTCTATGGGCCTTTTACCATCACTGCACGGATCGGACAAGTGGCTTACAGATTGGATCTTTCGGCGGAGTCACGAATCCATCCAGTGTTCCATGTGTCTCTCCTTAAGCTGTACCGTCAAAATCCGTCTTTTCACTCGACGCCTCTTCCTCCGGTGAGCTGGGATAATCATCCGGTGGCGGTACTCAGAACCCGCGCCATACAACAGGGAACGACGGAAAGTTTGCAACTTTTGGTTCAGTGGGAAGGATTGCCGTTGGAGGATGCAACTTGGGTCTCCTACAACGAGTTTTGTCAGGCCTTTCCGGGTTTCGATCTTGAGGACAAGATCTGGTCTTCAAGGAGGGAGGGAAATGATAGATCCCCATCCACAGATCCCATACATATAGCAGATGGCTTGGATCAAGGAAGAGATGCCATACCTGTGGAGCTCGAGAGGGACAAGAATCAACGTGGAGAAAGAAGAAGAGAGAAGAGGATGAAGAAGACACCTGCGTGGCTTAAAGACTTCTGGGAAATGACACGTAACTGAGTAGGGAAGTGGGGTAATGATATCGGGCTGAATAGTGACCAAAGTGGGTAATGGGTTTGGGCTGAATAGTGACCCAATTACAGTTGATAAGAAGTTGATAATAAATTACTTGGGCTGGCTTACCTAAGCCCAATAATATAATTTCCTTCAGTAATTACATTCAGTTTTATTACAAATAGTCAGGTAGGGATGAGGGGGGTTTTTAGCTAAATATCTTGTAACAACTTTCTCCTTTCTCTCTTGTAAAACCTTCTGGAATTGCCGGCAACCTCGAATTGCCGTTGGTTATACATTTTCTTCTTTCTCAGTTTTACTCTAGATATTTTGTCCTATCACTCCACCACTTCGATTTGACTTTTATCTATTTGCTTATTTATTAAAAGTGTATAAAGTAATTTTTATTCGATTTTCTTTTAACTATTGTCTGGAGTAGGCAATAGTGAAGCAATTATCTAGTGATTTGGAGTTTTATTCTTTTGGCAGTTAAGCTGAAAGAGTATTTGATAATTGTTAGGGGTTTTGTTGAGATATATAGTATCACAATGGTTAGATGTGTAATTAATATGGAGTTTATAAGACCTTGGGCACTCCCATCCTTAGAGCTAGCTTTTGGGGTGGTGTATATCAAGATTCTTTACATGGTATCAGAGTTTCGTCATCCCTCATTTTCTCTTGTGGACTCTCTTAGCACAGGTAGATTGAGCCTGTTGCATCATCCACTCTTCAAGCTCAATGAGCTCTCGTGTGAGGGGGGTGTTGAGATATATAGTCTCATATTGGTTGTATGTGCAACTAATGTGAAACTGTATATCTCAACAAATTTGATAATTGGATACAATTTACGAGGATAAATTGAGAATTTGAGATATCTAAATTTATAAGTTGATTTGAGTGAATTCTCATATAACAACATAATATATTCTTGTAAATTGAATTAAGTGTGGTTTATAATAGCGGATTCTATCTCTTAATTGGATAGAAGTATCAAAATTGTGACAGTGAATTTTTTCCTCTAGTTGAAATTTTTCTTATATAATTATTTGCTATTTTTTATTAGTTAAAATTATTATTTGCTATTTTTTATTAGTTAAAATTATTATTAAAAAAGTAATTCTGATTTAAATTCATAAGTTTGGATAATTCAATTCATTCCTTGTCAATTCATCGGGACCACCAAGAAACGTGCAGAGACTTGCACCACAGGGATAAAGTAAGAGACTTTTTATCGGTATTATCTTTGAAATCTGCATGATTAGATTGATTTGTTTAAAAAATTACATTTGTTAAAATTAAAATATTAAATTTTAATAAAATTAACACAATGTCACGTTACGTTTGACGTTGAGAACCATATCATAATTTTGTTGGCATGGTACACTCCATATAGCAAGAGTGATGAAAAGGACGTCGACGTGGAACTAGTCTTAGTATATGTTCTGGCCTTATGCATCACACGATTTATGAAACGTGGACGGTCAGATTTCACGCTTTCACTCCTCAACCTCCTTATAAATTGGGGTCTAACCTTGCAGTATTACTCATTCAGTGAAGTTAGCAACTAGCAATCAGTGTTCATCGCTTTACATTTGTGTGTGTAAATCTCTTCTTAGCTTCTGAATATGTCTAGCTGTGGGTGCGGAAGTGACTGCAAGTGCGGCAGCAGCTGCAAGTAAGGAATTGCGTTTTTGGGTTCTTCTTTATTTACTCAGAAATGTGAATTTATTTATTTTTTTGTTTTTTCCTGGGAAAGTTTTGTTTATGGTTTTTTGATTGGCTTTTTGAGTACCAATCTCGTTGGATTATATGGATTTTTTGTTTTCTTTTTCTTCGGGTTTCTGGGGTTGTGTTTTGGTGGTCTTTTTTAGGCTCTGTTTTGCTTTCAGAGAGTGTCTCTATTTTTTTTTTGTGGGAAATTTTTCTGGTTATTATGATGGGCTTTTTGAGTAACCTTTTGGCTGGATTCTATGAATTTCGATGCTTTATTTTTCTCTCTACATGGGTTTTTAAGGGTTCTATTCTGTTCAAGGCTCTGCCTTTTTTTTTATTTCATGCAAGTTTTTTTTGGGTATTTTGATTGGTTTCGTGGGTGCCCTTTTGGCTGAATTTGATGAAATCCGATGTTTCATTCTTGTTTCGATATGGGTATTTAAGGTAGTAGGACATAGATCTCTTTGAAGCTCTGTTTTTTTTTATTATTTTTTTGCCTTTTTTGGTAGTTAGTCCCTGTTTTGCTTTCACAGATTTTTTGTTTTTTCTGTTAATCCGAGAAAATTTTCCTGGGTATTTTAATTGGGCTTTTTGGGTACTTTCCTCGTTGAATTGTCGGAAAAAAATTTGTTAATTTAGGGGAGTTTTGGTAGTTGATATTTTTCAGGATTTTCAGAAAATCAAATTTTTTTAAATTTTTAATTTTCGAATATTATTGTAAACTATTTTCATCGTATTTCTGAAAAATTAATATTCCTACATAAAAAAAATTTCTCCTTTACTAAACTCTTTTTTATATTTATCTTTTTCTTCCATGGATTTTTACGTTTCCGTTTGGTAAGAGGTATTATGAGAATCATCGAGAAACTGAATTTTTTTAACTTTTAAATATTATCGGAAACAGAATATTTTCATTATATTTTTAAAAATTAAAATTTTTGGATAAAAAAAAAATTTCTCGTCTACCGTCAACTCCCGAGTGTCTTGAAAGTATCTTCATTTGTTTATTTTTTTCACATATTTTACAGATCATGTGTATCGTAAAGAATCATTCCAAATCAAAACTTTGTAATTTGTTAATAAATTTATATTATATTTCTGTAATACACCTTTTTGCCTAATAATCCATTAGGCAAATCGAACCGAATATCAAGTTAGTAGTTAGTTATATTTTTCTTAACATGTATATTGATTTATTGATTTGTTGATTTTTCTTTCACCGCAGCTGCAACATGTACTCTGGATTGAGCTATGCCGAGGCCACAACCACAGAGACTGTGGTTATGGGCGTTGCTCCTGTGAAGGTTCAGTTCGATGGAGCTGAAATGGGTGTTGCAGCTGAGAACGGTGGCTGCAAGTGCGGATCAAACTGCACATGCGACCCATGCAACTGCAAGTGAGGTGCAGATGAAAGCTTGATGCAGAGATGAAAGCAATATATGTAGCAACGGTGCAAAACATAATAAGAAAGTACATGTTTGTTTTGTGTTTTAGAATAAAGTGGCCATGGCTCACCTTCAGCTAATTCTATTGTTCTAGGATTTGTTGAGTGTGTCTTAAGCTATGATTGCTTTGTGTTTGGTTGGTCTTGTATAACGTTTAGCTTTTCTGAGCTAATCTGTATCACTAATCTCTGCTTATAAATGGAACACTATTATGTTACATGAATAAAGGGTTTGTTGATTTACTTAATCAAGTTAATTAAACATAGTGGCAATAATGTTGTATTTTTTTAAAAATTCCATATTAATACGACTACGACACTTTTTTTTTTTTTCTTTGAAATAGACGATCGTGGAAGTTAATGTTTGCAAATAATTAATTTAATATAAAAATTTAAGTTGATAATTAATAATTTATATATATTTCTCAAAGTTGGGTAGGCTGGAAAATTACTCGTGATGTGAATGATTTTTGTTTTTAGTGATGTGAATGACTTTAACAAAAATTCCATACAAACATATAGGAATAATTTATATTTATAAATTTATATTATTTAATTATATATTATGCATAATATATAGTATAATTTATAAATAAAAAATTTGTGAATATAATTATGATTTTATGTACAATTAAACTCTTAAGATGTCTCCAATATTTAAAGTAAATACCAATTCATGTATAGGAAAAATGTGTATAATTTTAAAGGATGTAAAATTATGTCATTTTAAGATAGAAAAATAAAATAAAAAAATAGAGTGAATAATAAAAAATGTGAATTTTATCTCTTTCTGAAAATAAAATGATATAAATTATATAGTTTAAAAGGAAAAATACTTTTTTCTTGCGTATAACATATGATAAAGTAAGAAATTCTAATCAGTTAGCGTTAGATAACATGTAAAAGTGTTTATCATTTTAAATGACACAACTTATATTCTTTCACTCTCACAAAAAGGTAGGACCCACACCTTTATTTTTTTGTCAACTCTCTCTCTCTTCCTTTATCTATCTATTTCTCTTTTTTAAAATGACACAACTTTACATTTTTTAAAATGACACATAATTTAGGTTTATCGATGAATGAGCTAAACATGTATAGATACTAATCCTACACGTATAAGGCTGAGGCCCCCATAGAAAGACGAGTGCTGAAAACGACGTCGATGTTGAAAGTAGGCCGGTGGAGGTTGTCGCGGCATATATACGGCATATGATCTTGACACGTGGATGGTCAGATTTCAATTCTCGCTCATCAACCGAATTATAAATTTGGGTCGGCACCTTCATGAAAACTCGTACTGGTAGAATAATTACTGTTCCTTGTTTGTTCTGCGTCATCATCTTAGTTTCTGTGCGTGATTTTCTTCTTTGCGTCTGAAAATGTCTTGCTGTGGTGGTAACTGTGGCTGTGGAAGCAGCTGCAAGTGCGGCAACGGCTGTGGAGGGTAACTTTTTTTTATTATTATTATCGAATTGGGTCTTTTGTTGGTTTATGGGAAATGAACATTTTCTTTTGGGTTTTTGATATGGTTTTTGGGTACCCTTTTGGCTGAATTGTATAAAATTCGATGCTTGATATTTTTTCCTACTTGGGTTTTTAATGGGTTGGATTCGTATCTCTGAGGCTCTGTTTGTTTTTCACGGTGTCTGTTTGTTCCTTTTTTTTTTCTTTTCTTTCTTGGAAAATTTTCCTGGTACTTTTGGTTGGCTTTCTGGGCACCCTTTTGGCTGAATTATACAGATTAAGATACTTTTCGCCTTTTACCTTGCATGATTCTCAGGAATCTACTTAGATGTTGATCTTCCAGGAAATAAATTTCTATATGTCTTGAAGGTTTCTTTTGCTCTGTGTCTCATCAATTAATTATCTTTTCTTTGGGCGCATTTTCACACTCCGCAAATCCCACCGAGTTGTTGATTTTGTTTTTCTTGCTTAAAAAATCAATTCAACCGGCAACTTTAATGTTTAGGTGATGATTTTTTTAATAATTTATATTATTTTTTAATAGTCTTTTAATCCTGAAACGTGGTTATTGGGAAGAGTGACTATTTTTTCGCACTTCATCAAATTATTTACCTCGCAAACGGTAAAAATTTCTGGAATGGCACGCGACATAATTCGTTACCCTGTATAGCGAATTATGTTTGCAAGTAATTTGCTAGTAAAATATACCATGTCAGGTGCACAGTCAGCAAAAATGACATGTGTCAAGCTGACACCAATACAAGCATAATTCGTTACAGTGTAGCGAATTATTGCCAGCTTGACACGTGTCATTTTTTTTTGCTGATTGTGCATCCTGACATGGCATATTTCACTACAATGTGTAGCGAATTACTTGCAAATATAATTCGTTGCACAGTGTAGCGAATTATGCCGCGTGACATTCCGAGAATTTTTAGTGTTAGCCTATCAGTTATAGGTAAATAAATTACTGAACTATAGCAAAATGGTCACGGTTCCGGTTATTGCATAGGTTTAAATTTTTTATTTATTTAATTTATGTTTATTTAATTTCACAAATGGAACAGTGAAATTTATATTATTTTCTAATATCTTGTAACGCAGCTGCAAGATGTACCCAGACTTGAGCTATGCTGAGAAGACAACCACACAGACTCTGGTAATGGGCGTTGCACCTGTGAAGGCCCACTTCGAGGGTGCTGAAATGGGTGTTGCAGCTGAAAACGGTGGCTGCAAGTGTGGATCAAACTGCACATGCGACCCATGCAACTGCAAGTGAGCTGCAATTGTAAGCTTGAAGCAGAGATGACCCTTACCCCTTAATTAGTGGTGGAAATAATTGCTATATCTTTTTACACACTTTTATAAGACTCTGTGTATGTTTGTTCTGTGTGCTTTAAAGTTTGGTGTAACACCCTTTGGAGTTTTAGAATAAAGTGGCCATGCACTTTCAGCAAATTCAATTGTTCTGTAGGATTTGTTGTGGGTGTCTCGAGCTTTGTTTTCTGCTATGTTTGTTTTGTATGAAGTTTTAGCTAAAATCGGAATCTTGAGTCTCTGCTTATTAATTGAATAGTATTGTGTTTTGTAAAGAAAGTCTTTCTTGATTTTTTTTACTTTTTATTTTTATCTTTTTGGCTATTAGCATAGTGCCAACAAATATTGCAATCAGAGGAAGTCCTTATTAACACGGCAATGATACAGATATTTTCTTTAAAAAAATCGAATGAACTGAGGATGACGTTGCAAGTAGATAGAAATTGCGTGGCCTGCAAAATAAAGTAAATTATTGGGAAAAGTATATATTTTTTTAAATAACATAAATTATATCATTTCACTCTCACAAAGAGGTGAGATTTATGCTTTTATTTTTTTTGTCAATTTTCTCTCTTCCTTTATTTATATCTTTTTCTCTATTTTAAACTGACATAATTTTACATCATTTAAAATAATACACATTTTACCCTAAATTATTAAGACCCGGAATTCTTTATGAGACGTCGTTGTAATGGCCCCCCTTCTGCTTTTGTAGTACATGTGATCAGTTTATTTACCTGCTGTTGCTGGCTGCTTCTGTATGGACTCGAAATTGTGTGTTCCATGTTTTAAAAAAAATAAAAATTGTGTGATCCACTTCGTTGGGTTCGTTTCAATTATGGTTGAGAGAGGGAGTTAGCCACGTGCATGCAAAGGTGGCAAACTTGTTTGGTTTTGCATCGGCATCATGCGTTGATTACAAGTAATTTTCTTCTCTTTTACTAGAGCATATTTTGGTTAAAAAAAACATTAATAAAAGCCTAATTTGAGGAGTTAAAGTAACAGCTTGCTAGAATTTCAGCTTACTAAGATAAGAGAGAAATGTGAACAAGTGTTGGTTTAGCGGCGTTTTATTTACTTATTCTATTTTTGAGAGTTAAAATTTCTCTTCAAAAATCGAAAGTAAAATTGAGAGTTGGTTTGTGGAGGAGAACGAAGGGAATGGGAGGATTTTATTAACTCCTTTCCTTGTTTGTAAGTTAAAAAAATAGGAGAAGAAAATTGGGGATTTTTGCAAAATCTTTCAAAATTCTTCTCATTCTTAAAATTAAAGTTCCCCAAGTTTTGGGGATTTGAGGGGAGAAATATTAAAAATTACTTATCTATTCTTAGCATTAAAATGTAAAATTTACGTAAATGTGAATTATTTTTAAAGTGACATTATTAAAAAAGTCTCTAATACTGACAGAAATTATCGACGAAAAATATTTCGTTAAGAATAGTGACGAAATTTTTGACAAAATTACTGACATAAATTTTTTCAAAAAAAAATTCAGTTAAAATTCTTGATAGAATCTAGATTCCGTTGAAATTTTCAACAGAAATATTTCCGTCAAACTTTTCAAGCAAAAATATTTCTATCAAAATTTTTTAACAGAAAATAATCCTATAAAATATTTTGATGGAAAACATTTCTGTTAAATATTTTGACGAAAAAAAAAGTTTGACAAAATTCTTTACTAAATTGAAATTCTATCAAAAGTTTTTGACGAAAAAAAAATCCGTCAAAATTTTCGAGGAAACACATTTCCATCGAAAATTTTTGACGGAAAATATTTTTGACAAAAAATATTTTTATCAAAATATTCAAAGGAACACATTTTCGTCAAAAAAATTTGGCGAAAATTGTTTCTGTAAAAAAATTCGACGAAAAATATTTATGTAACAAATTTCGACGTAAAAAATATTCCGTCAAAATTCTTTACGTAATCTAAGTTTGGTCGAAAGTTTCGCAGAAACAAATACCTCAAAATTTTTGAAAAAACTTTCCGTTGGGAACATTTTCATTGAAGATTTTGGACGAAAAATATTTTTGTGACGAAATTTTTATCGTTTGCAACGTAGAATTCTATCGAAAATACGATCTTTTTTAGTATTCTGAAAAATATATAAATAATTTTGTTTAAAATTTAATTTAATTTGTAAATACCCTATCTACGGTTACAAAATATATTCTCATAATGGCTAATATACTATTACATACAATCTCCAACAAAGAATTTGACGGAAGTCATGTGTGGGTGATGTGCAACTCCATGATTACATGATGGATACGCAACACAATTGAGCCTCAAATCCAATCGTTTATTCAGTATTTTGACGAAGCAAATAAGTTGTGGGATAACTTGAAGGAAAGATACTCCTTGAAAAATATACCTCAGATATATTTACCAAAGGCAAGTCTATCCACCATCAAACAACACGGAGGCAAGGTGGGAAAATATGACACACATCTGTAGGCCGTGTAGGATGAGCTTGAAGCAAGCAGAACAACACACATGTATAAGTGTGCAGTCCTCAAAACCGTAACTGAAGAGACAACAAAAGATAATGTTTATCAATTTTTATTGGGGTTGACGATGATGTATTTGGGACCATACAGACTTAGATATTGAATATGACCCACTTCTTTCTCTTAATAAAGTTTACACTATGATAACACAAGAGGAGATACATAAGATCATAGCATTTGGAAACTATGAACAATGAGATGTTATTGGCTATGCTATGCAGATCAATAATGCTGGACATGTGACACAACAGATGGCTATAAGAGATTTTTGGTGTTGTTTGGAAAAACGAGAATAGGATAAATAATCAGTAATATAGTAGGGGATATGAGATGACATTAATATTGGTGCAGCAACGTGTGGGTACATCCAGGGAACCAAGAAACTTAATAGAAGCCATAATAGATGAAAAATGGGTTGCTGCTATGCATTATGAAATTATAGCTTTGGAAGATAACTCGATGTGGGAATTGGCTTACTTGCCTACCGGAAAGCATGCACTGGCATCCAAATGGATGTTTTTCGTGTTAAGTATAATTCAGATGGATCGGACGAAAGGTATAAGGTGAGGCTAGTCATCATTGGGAATAACCAGGTAGTAGGTGAAGATTTCCATGAAACTTTCACACCTATTGTAAAAATGATTCGTGTGTGCACACTCTTAGCTATCGCTGCTGCTAGAAATTGGCATCGTTATAAACTCAATGTGGCAAATGCATTCCCAAATGGAGACCTCAACGAAGAAATCTACATGCAATTCCCCCTGGATTTACTGCCACTTCCGCGAATAAAGTTTGTCATTTGAAGATATCATTATATGGTTTATGCCAATCTCCACATAATTGGTTTGCTAAACTTAGCACAACCCTTCACTCTTATTGTTTCACTCAAGGAAGATGTTTTTGTCATTCTACTTATTTATCTAGACAATATTATTTTGGCAGGAAACAATGCTACTCCATGTGATCAAGTTAAGACCTATCTAAATTCTTGTTTCAAAATTTATAACTTGGGAGTTCTAAAGTATTTTTTGCGGATCGAGATTGCTTGCAATTCCATTGATATTTTCCTCTCTGAACAGAAATATTCTATGGACATCTTGTCTGAGGTTGGCCTTCTTGGATACAAGCCTGCTACATTCCCTATGGAACAACATCATAGACTTGTGCTGACAGATGGGGAAGACTATAAAGATCCAGCTCGGTATAGACGTATTGTGGGTCGCTTAATCTATATCACTATCATAAGATCTGACCTACGTTATGCAGTCCATACATTGTCCTAATTTATGAATCAACCAAAGAAACAACATTATGACACTGCTTTTCATGTTCTAAGGTATATCAAACACAACCTTGATCAAGGTATGTTATTCAAATCTGATTGTGATCTCCTTGTTCGAGCCTTTTGTCACTCTGATTGGGTTGGATGCCCACTCATTAGACGATCCATCACAAGATTCTTCATTATGCTTGACCAATTAATCTCCCTTATCTTGGAAAAACAAGAAATAAGGAACCGTTTCGAGATCCTTAGATGAGGATGAGTATACGACCATGACTACTACAACTGCTGAGTTAGTATGATAAAAAGCTTTCCTGCCCTCTTTTGGTGTCACTCACAACAAGCCTTTGGAACTTTTTTGCGACAACAAGACAGTCTTACACATTACTGCTAATCTAGTGTTTCATGAAAGAACAAAACATATTGAGTTAGACTACCATTTCGTAAGGGACTGTAACAGCCCCAAACCCTGTAGCAGATATTGTTCGCTCTGCCCCCTTCCGGGACTCACGGTTTTACGTTCTGAGGTTACCCCCAAAAGGCCTCCACTAGGAAAGGTATCCACACCCATATATATGGCATGCTTCGTTCCCCTCTCCAACCGATGTGGGACTTTTTACATCCTCTCCCTCTGGGAATACAGCGTCCCCGCTGTACACACCGGTCCAGGGCCAGGCTCTGATACCAAATGTAACAGCCCCAAACCCTGTAGCAGATATTGTCCGCTCTGCCCCCTTCCGGAACTCACGGTTTTACGTTCTGGGGTTACCCCCAAAAGGCCTCCACTAGGAAAGGTATCCACACCCATATATATGGCATGCTTCGTTCCCCTCTCCAACCGATTTGGGACTTTACATCCTCCCCCACTGGGAATACAGCGTCCCCGCTGTACACACCGGTCCAGGGCCAGGCTCTGATACCATCTGTAACAGCCCCAAATCCTGTAGCAGATATTGTCCGCTCTGCCCCCTTCCGGGACTCACGGTTTTACGTTCTGGGGTTACCCCCAAAAGGCCTCCACTAGGAAAGGTATCCACACCCATATATATGGCATGCTTCGTTCCCCTCTCCAACCGATGTGGGACTTTTTACATCCTCCCCCTCTGGGAATACAGCGTCCCCGCTGTACACACCGGTCCAGGGCCAGGCTCTGATACCAAATGTAACAGCCCCAAACCCTGTAGCAGATATTGTCCGCTCTGCCCCCTTCCGGGACTCACGGTTTTACGTTCTGGGGTTACCCCCAAAAGGCCTCCACTAGGAAAGGTATCCACACCCATATATATGGCATGCTTCGTTCCCCTCTCCAACCGATGTGGGACTTTACATCCTCCCCCACTGGGAATACAGCGTCCCCGCTGTACACACCGGTCCAGGGCCAGGCTCTGATACCATCTGTAACAGCCCCAAATCCTGTAGCAGATATTGTCCGCTCTGCCCCCTTCCGGGACTCACGGTTTTACGTTCTGGGGTTACCCCCAAAAGGCCTCCACTAGGAAAGGTATCCACACCCATATATATGGCATGCTTCGTTCCCCTCTCCAACCGATGTGGGACTTTTTACATCCTCCCCCTCTGGGAATACAGCGTCCCCGCTGTACACACCGGTCCAGGGCCAGGCTCTGATACCAACTGTAACAGCCCCAAACCCTGTAGCAGATATTGTCCGCTCTGCCCCCTTCCGGGACTCACGGCTTTACGTTCTGGGGTTACCCCCAAAAGGCCTCCACTAGGAAAGGTATCCACACCCATATATATGGCATGCTTCGTTCCCCTCTCCAAGGCCAATGTGGTAGCCGATGCTTTGAGTCGGAAATCTGTGAGCTTATCCAGCTTGATGATGAGCGACTATGAGGTGATCGAAAAGTTCAGAGACTTGAGAGTGAACTCCTTGTTTGGGGGCGCACTGCTCGAAATGGAAACAACAGAAGTGATTAATGAGCTGATGGAAAAGATTAAAGAGGCGCAAGTGCAAAGAGAGTGCCTTGATTATGTGAAGAACCAGGACGGTGTGTCTTGGAACGAGGATGGATTGCTGCTGTTCCAGAAGAGGATTGTTATTCCTCGAGGGCCATTGACCGAAGAGGTTATGGTAGAGGCTCATAAGGGCCGGTTTACTATCCACCCTGGTGCCACGAAAATGTACCAGGACTTAAAGAGGGATTTTTGGTGGCCGGGCATGAAGAAGGACATAGCGGTCTACGTGTCCAAATGCCTTATATGTCAGAAAGTAAAGATTGAGCACCAGAAACCGTCTGGTAAACTTCAACCTCTTGAAATTCCACAGTGGAAGTGGGAGAGTATTTCTATGGACTTCGTGGTGGGATTGCCTAAGACTCAGGCTGGTTGTGACTCTATCTGGGTCATTGTGGACAGATTAACCAAGTCTGCCCATTTCCTTCCAGTGAAGGTGAGCTTCACTACAGAGCAGTTGGCCAAGCTTTATGTCCGCGAGATTGTGAGGCTTCACGGGGTGCCCGAGAGTATCATCAGTGATAGGGACCCGAAGTTCACATCTCGGTTCTGGGAGGCGCTGCAGGAGGCTTTTGGTACGCAGTTGAGATTGAGTACCGCCTATCACCCTCAGACTGACGGTCAGACTGAGCGGACCATCCAGACATTGGAGGACATGTTGAGAGCTTGCACGTTGGAGCAGGGCTCTGCATGGGATAGGTACCTTCCGTTGGTAGAATTCTCGTACAACAATAGTTTTCATGCTAGTCTGGGCATGGCACCCTACGAGGCGTTGTATGGTAGGAGGTGTCGGACTCCTACCTGCTGGTCTGAGGTTGGAGATAAAGAGCTATTTGGCTTGGACTTTGTCCAAGATACTACCCAGCAGATCCAGATGATCAGGGAAAAGTTGAAGCAGGCGCAGAATCGCCAGAAAAGCTACTATGATGTCAAGCATCGACCACTGGAGTTCAGTGAGGGTGAGCACGTGTTTGTGAAACTTTCACCCGTCACCGGTGTTGGACGGGCACTCGGAGTGAGGAAATTGAGCCCTCGGTTCATTGGGCCCTACCAGATCCTTGGTAGAGTAGGACCTGTTGCCTATCGACTCGCCTTGCCTCCGAACCTAGCCAACCTCCACGACGTGTTTCACGTGTCTCAGCTTCAGAGGTACATAGCAGATCCTTCGCACGTGGTGCAGCCGGATGATGTGGAGGTTCGGGAGAACCTAAAGACTCCCGTCGGACCACTCAAGATCCTCGATCGAGGCGAGAAACAGCTTAGAAGCAAGATCATTCCGATGGTCAAGGTGCAGTGGACTGGGCGTAGCCCCGAGGAGTGCACGTGGGAGCGAGAGGATGAGCTTCTCCGACAGTATCCCGACTTCCGTGACATGTATGTTTGTGATTTTGAGGACAAAATCCTTAAAAAGGTGGGGTGAATGTAAGAACTCGCACCGCTAATTAAGGTAATTAGTGAATTAATTATGATAATTAGGAAATGATTCCATAATTGACCTTAATAATTATTATTGGGCTTAAATAATTATACTGAGTGAGTAAAAATGCTGAAAATCGCTTTTCGGAAGAAAAGCGCAGATACCGGTTCTGCTACCCGGTATAAATGCGTACCGAAAAAGTATCCCGGAAAATTATAACGAATGCATGATAATTACTAGAATATTATGTAGGACTTGTAAAACGAGTTTCAAGTCAAAATAATGTAATCTGATGCCAGAACTGATACTGGCTATGGAAAAGCGCGTACCGGAAAGGTGCTCCGAAAAATAAAATAAAAATATGAAAAATCTTAGAAAAATATCTAGGTCTAGATTTCAAAGTTTGGGATCAAGATCTTTTGCGTTGCTATTAAGGCTAATACTGCGCGTTAAGTGGCCATGTGCCTATAAATAAGCATACTAAGGCACAAAACCCTAGGCAAACCCTTATTATACGTGAAGAGGCTGAGCAGCAAATTCCAAAACACTGTTTCATTGGCTTCTCTTCTCTTTTCTTGAGGTTGAAGCCATTTCATACACATTTCCTCTTCTAAACACTTGATTGGGTGGGTTGTGGGAGTGTGAGGCTGCATTCTCTGCACATTCAGCCATTGTGGAGTGTGTTTTGAGGTCTGTTTTGGGGGTTGAGTTGTGTTGAGAGGGAGTTGTGAGCTTTTCCTTGGTGGTCGAAGCTCCAAGAAGCAACCTTTGGGTAGAAAGATCAAGTCTTGAGCACCATTTTCGTACACCTTTGTGTGGCCTGAGTTGAGGAGCTTTTGGAGAGCTCCAAGAGCACACATTACTCTGTTTCAGGCTTGGGGTAAGTTTCCTCATCTTTGATCTTAGTTTTATGGCTTAAAGTTGATGTCTTTGCCATGTTTAATGAGTAAACAAGAAGGTATAATGAGTATGAACCTAAAACAGATTAAAGATGCATGCTTTAACGTGTACATGTGTTAAAAGTTGAATCTTTGGGGTGGATATTCACGAAATGCAGAAACTGCATTCTGTCGTGAGATATCCGGATATTTGTCGAACAGATATCTGGATATCAGTATCCGGATATGGTATCCGGATATGCATATCCGGATATGGTATCCGGATATTCATATTCGGATGAGGGATCTGGATATCCGGATATGGTATATCCGGATATTGACGGTGTGATATCCGGATATTGTATATCCGGATATGTCCCTTGTGATATTCGGATATTCTGGGATTTCGCAGAACAGTAGCTGTGCTGTGTGAACAGTAAGCTATTGGGGGTTTGTGGACCCTAGATTAAGGAAGTTGAACTTCTGTAATTAATGAACTAAGTCAGAATCACATGATTAAGGGCTTATGGCCTTGTTGGAAGCCTTAAGACTTAAAACGTAAAGGAAAGGCGTAGTCTTTAAGTTATATGTTTGTGATGCATAATTAATGATGTATTATTGGTCCATATCAGATTGTGATACTGCTGTGTTTGGACTTAAGAGAGGTTGGACTCTTGGCTTGGATAGCTAGCTTGCAAGGTAAGCTTTCGTGTCCTCGGTTTAGCCATTTTGTGGTTCCACCATGTCCCATGGGGATGTGGTTTATGCATGCTGTGTTACATGCTTTGATGTTTTAGAAATGTTGTTGAGCTATTATATGCAATGTGCTTTTATGATATGCATGTGGTGTCCACCTATACGGTAAGCCTGAGTATGTAGCACATACAAGATGGTGAGGCTGTGGGTGAGGTGCAAGCGGTGTTCCTTGTACTCATGTAGGTATAGACGTATTCCTGCATTTCTCTGGCCAGTAGATTTGATAAACACACATGACATGATTAATTGCTGCATCGCATGATTTTAGAACTTATACTGTAATACTGTTTTTAGAACTTATATTACACATGTAAGTGAGCTTGGGGTAGAGACTCCTTGAGGACCCCTTGTCTTACTGAGATTTCTTGTTAGAGATCTCACCCCACGTTTGGGGACGCTTATTTCAGGATCAGGTAATGTTGAGGGCTCAGGTGGCAGGAGGCCAGAGCTGAGTTGATATTTATGACATGCTGACGTGCTGGTTGTGGATTGCTGTTTATTTGACTGCTGTTATGTTTTCTGCTTTATTTATGTTAAGTTTATGTTGAGACTATTTGTGGGCATTGTTGTCTTATTTGGTGAGCATGGGGTTTGTCCATGCCACATGGTTTGATTATGTCTTTTAATTCGCTGTTGTAATTAATGTATCAGGATTTTGACCCAGGCTGCATGTTGTAGTCCTGCGGTTCTAGATACACACGTTATATTTATGTACGAGGTATTCAGTTAGTTGTCTTGCAATTTACATACATGCAGTATTTTTATGAAAATGATTAAGTAATCAAGTTGGTTAAGTTAATTACGTCATAATTGAATTAAAGAAAAATTTATTCCGCATTTTTATATAGCGTGGCTTAATACGATAGTGTGTTAACAATCCGGGTTAACACGGGGTGTTACATTTTATGGTATCAGAGCCTGGTCCTGGACCGGTGTGTACAGCGGGGACGCTGTATTCCCAGTGGGGGGGATGTAATGTCCCACATCGGTTGGAAAGGAGAACAAAGCATGCCATATATATGGGTGTGGAAACCTTTCCTAGTGGAGGCCTTTGATGTAAAAAGTCCCACATCGGTTGGAGAGTGGAACGAAGCATGCCATATATATGGGTGTGGATACCTTTCCTAGTGGAGGCCTTTTGGGGGTAACCCCAGAACGTAAAACCGTGAGTCCCGGAAGGGGGCAGAGCGGACAATATCTGCTACAGGGTTTGGGGCTGTTACAGTTGGTATCAGAGCCTGGCCCTGGACCGGTGTGTACAGCGGGGACGCTGTATTCCCAGAGGGGGAGGATGTAAAAAGTCCCACATTGGTTGGAGAGGGGAACGAAGCATGCCATATATATGGGTGTGGATACCTTTCCTAGTGGAGACCTTTTGGGGGTAACCCCAGAACGTAAAACCGTGAGTCCCGGAAGGGGGCAGAGCGGACAATATCTGCTACAGGGTTTGGGGCTGTTACAGGGATCATCTTCTTTTTTTGGTACATTGCCAGGAGCTATCCCCATTCAACCTTCTCCGGGCACCACACCTTCGGGGTACTGCCCGTTTGGGCTAGCCCCTCATTGTGACAGTGGGTGCACTAAGCTTCGCAACCGGAGAAAGGACGAGACTAATCCCCAACCGAAGATTTTTGGCTTCTTCTCTGGCGCCCAAAGATTTTCCAAGAAACTAATTGAGGCAGGGTTTGATCCCTACACCAAGCAATCCCTTGAGAGCTCATCTGCCAACTGAGCTACCCTTGGGGGTTCGTAAGGGATCATCTTCAAGCAAACACAATTTCTACTTCATATGTTTGGTCCAACTGTCAATTAGAAAATATTTTTACCAAAGCATTAGGGAAAGCTATGTTCTCTTTCATTCTTGCCAAGTTGGTGTTTCGTTCCTACACACTCCAACTTGAGAGGGGAGTAATAGACTCTAAAAATAGTGGGCTATTTTTGAAATTCAAATTGAAGATTCCAAAAGATTCCAGAGTTTGCTTTGTTGTGGATCGTTGGTATTTACTAAATAAATTTATAACGTTTGCAATTAGGATTAAACAGTGATTTATAATTAGGATTAAATAATTATTATTGACATTTTGTAAGTAAGATACAATTGTATGACATCGTCTATATAAGACGTCTTTCCTAATTGAATAAGATGGTTGATACCAAACTTATTACTAAAACTCCTCTTCCTGAATGACACCCACCCTTGGTTAAAGGGTTTAATAGGGTGAAAGATTTGACCATCTTTATATTGTTAAAAGGAGCAGCTAAGGCTCACCCTTTATGGGCGAAAATCCGTTAAAGAGGCTTCAACATGCCAGACAAAAAGTTAGATAAAAAATCCTAAAAAATTAATGGCTCTTGACGAAAGAAAACACCCTAAAATCAATGTTTTGGTGGGTTGCGATGATATAATTTGGAGTAAATTAGTATTTTCTATCCTTCAAGATATATCTCATTCACAATTGAATCTCTAATATAAATTAATATATAATTCAATTTTTGAATTATTCAAGCTAGTTTTATATTAATTTTTTTGTTTTAATTTTTGACGAAAAGTAACATAAAAATAAATTTAAATAATTTAAACATTAAATCATACACATAGTTTTAAGAGTAAATATCCAAATTGGTCTTTGACAAAAAACCCGGTACCCAAATTAGTCCCCACAAAAATAAATTCGTTGGATAGTCCCCAACAAAGACAAACAGGACGCACGTTAGAGCTTCTATTAGTCCAAAATTGACGGTGTCACTGACGGTGCTGAGGTGTAACGTTAAGGGACATGTTGGACCATGAACGACGTCGTCTGGTGATAGGGGATCCATGTTGCTCAGAATCACCTTTGTTTAAACCCAAAATTGCCCCTCACCTAGCCGTTAGTCACTTTACCATTTCCGTCTCTTGAAACTTCGGCGCTCCATTGTTGAGAAGGAAGACGACCGTTCTGTAAACATTCGCCTGTGTTTGGATTGCAAAGTTCTTCAACAATCGGAGGGAATCGGTGGAAGAAATACCTTTGGTTTGGTGTGAGGCTCAACGTTCCGTACAAGTGACCCAATTGAACGTTGTCCTTCCCTCTCAATTTCTTCAAAGGAACGTCGTCGTGTGGTTTAGGGTTTTTCTTAAACCTGAGAGAAGGGGATTGAATCGAAGATTGAAGGTTTGAATTTGAGGATTACTGATTCAGGGTTTACTGATTTAGGGTTTATCCTCAATTTGGTGTTTAGGAGATGAATATTTCTTTTGGGAGAGAGAGCTCAAGCCCTTATAGTTCATTTGAGTCCAGAAGTGAAAGAAGGAGAGCTGCTCCATTGTGTAAATGTGGGAGGCGCAATGTTGTTTACACCTCCAAAATCATTAGAAACCCAAATAGAGCATTTTTTGGGTGCCCTAAATTCAAGGTGATGTATTTTTTTGCATGCGTTAACTGTCTAATTTGAATATTATAATAATTTGGTTTAATTTGGTGTTAGGAAAAGAAGTCACACTGCAACTTTTTTACATGGGTGGATGATGCTACATCTGATACCATGGAGCTGGAAGATTGGAGAGTTAATAAGCTAGAGTTGAATGTAGCTGAAATGAAATTCAAGTTGAACTTTCTGGATATGAAGCTTAATGATGAACTGCAGCTGGAGGTGAATGACCACAAAAAGAAGATTAATGAGCACCATATAAAGATTGATGAACTATTAATGCAGCAGAGTTTGAAAGGGTGGAGAAGAAAATTAAACATGTGTGTAGGTGTGCTAGAGTGTTTGCTGGATCCATTATTATTGTGTTTCTAGTATGTATATATCTTGCAAGTAGGCTGGAGTGAAATAAAAAATATGATTCTGTTGAGATGTGCTGGTGTATGTACCATTAGATGTTGTAACAATTTTGGAATGTAAAGATTTGTAATGGAAGGACCAGTATTCAAATATAGTGAATTGTTGTTCATGCAATGTATGCAGCATGGCTTATGTATTTGAAGTTATGTTTATTGGCACAAAATGTTGTATAAACTCGATGGAGGTAAAAAAGAAGAAGGAATGGAAACAATGTATAAGCACTAAACTAAGAATGTGATGGTGTGAATTATGCAGAAGTTGATTGTGTTAGGCATGACTAATATCAGCATGTACAAGGGGAAATGACATTGCTAGTGTGTTAATAGCAAATGGTGGCACTGGTGTTAACAGAGCTTTAGCAGGGACTAAAAAGGACCCCGATAAAATTGTTAGGGACCATACTGGTCCCCTTTGTTAAAAACCAAGGACTAAAAAGGTCCTCGATAAAAAATGTTGAGGACTTATAAGAGAACTTAAAAAGCAGATGGATGATAAGTGCAGTTAAGCAACACATAACCATTAAATGGACACAGCAAATAGAACAAACATACCATTGTTGACAAAAACCAGAAAATGTATCAGCAGATAGATGGTTTGGACCAATATTTAAAAATTGCAGCATGGAATACAGTCATGGCAGCAAAGACAGATAGTAACCATACATTTTTCATTCATTTCACCACATTCCAGTTACAACTACTAACCATGGCCAACATGCCACAATCATACAAAAAAATCCTACTGCATTTTTCAATGAAGGCCAATACATGTTTTCCAAAAAAACATAATGTTCCTACTAACTATGACCATGACCAGAGACATACAAAAAATGACCTAATGGGATATTTGCACAGGGCCAATACCGAAGTATTTCAAAAAAAAATACGCTAATTACAATTCCAATCAATTCCTATATTCGAGGCATCCAAAAAATGGCCTAATGTCAGTGAATCTGAATGGATTCCAATCAATTCTGTGGGGCTGGTCTTGGTGGCTTAAACCCTGGTATAGACATGAAGCTCATGAATTTGGCCTTGATGCCACTACTTGCTGCAATAACTGACTCATTGGTCACAACCTCAGTAGGATTGCATAGAAGTGGGCTGCTGCCTCTTGATGCTGTTGAACTTGGTTGAGCCTCAGTTGTTGCATGTTGGCTGCTTGTCTCTGGTACAGGACATCCTTGACTCATGACTATTTCTTCAACTGTCCGTGATTGAATTTTCAACACTAACTGGTTTTTGCTTTGACCTTGAAGGAGCAGCAGGTCCCTAACATATAAACCCTAAATCAATAAACCCTAAATCAGTAATCCTCAAATTCAAACCTTCAATCTTCGATTCAATCCCCTTCTCTCTGGTTTAAGAAGAATCCTAAACCATACGACGACGTTCCTTTGAAGAAATTGAGAGGGAAAGACAACGTTCAATTAGGTTTCTTCAAAGGATTCTGAGCAACGTGGATTGTGGAACTTCAGACGACGTCGTTCACGGTCCAATGTAGCGTTCAACATGTCCCATGACGTTACACATCATCATTGTCACTGACGTCGTCAATCTTGGACTAATAAAAGGACTAACGTAGGTCTTGTTTGTCTTTGTTGGGGATTATCGAACGAATTTATTTTTATTAGGGATTAAATTGGGTACCGAATTTTTTGTCAGATACCAATTTTAATATTTACTCTAGTGTTAATCAACGAAAGTAGGATATACGTCCAAGAACTGAATAGCATTTAACTTAAATATTTTGTCGAATAAAGTAACCCAACCATCGTGTTAGATATTCATTTCGTTTTATGAAAACAAAATTTCACAAAAATAATACCACTTTATGTAAAAATAAAATAAAATATAAAACAGAGTATGATTGAGTCTAAGTTTAACATAGGTTAATCTGAGATATGTGGGATTAAAAAAATCAATACCTCCAACCCCACAATTTATATTTTATTGGTTGACCCGTTTGGGTTGATCGGATTGGCCCATTAACCCGATGCAACGAAACTTTGGTTTCAGGTATATTCTGTTTTACTATTGTATTTTAGGGTTTAAGCACGGACGCTACATTTTTTCCCTGTTTCCATAAAACAGAGCCGTTAGTTTGCAAAAACCTAAAACCCTTATAAACCTTAAGAAAAGAAGAAAAGAAAAGAAGAAAAAATCTGCTTTCTTTTCTTCTCTTTTTTTGTGTCTTAATTGAAGATGGATAAGAACATTTTTGCAGACTTGGATAATCTTCCTGAAGAAGATAAGCAAAAAATGTCCACCATGATAGACCAGCTCCAAATCCGAGACAGGTATTTTTATAAATATTTTTTATTTTTAAATTTTTTGGAAACCCTTTGTTTACCATGGAAATCATGGTTTCTACGCTTTGGTTTCTCTTGTTGTTTACTTGTGAGTTGTATTGAGATGTTCATATCTATGTTGGAGGTGTCTTAAGTTCAAGAAGAAATGAATAACTGAATGCTAGATTTGGGATCTGAATATATATTATGTAAGTGGATTTGTGTGCTTGAAATGAGTTTCCTGTTAATGGAAATTACTGGTCTGGGTTCGAATCTTTCTGATATCTACAATATATGAATAATGATTTAGAATGTGTTGATACTGGTTAGCAACTAAATATTGGGTTGTATTTTCAATTTGGTGGGTTCTCCACTTTTTCTGATAATACGTACATTTTACTGTGGAATAGAAAATATTGAATTTCTGAACTCTGAATATGTAGTTTCTCTTTGTTGTGGTAAGTGGTCATTGGAATATTGGACTGTTTGGTGCTCTCTTTCACTATATGTCATGTTCTTATTTTTTCCATGCCAAATGGATCTATTCTCTAGTGAATTTCAGAGTTGATACTTGTAATCTTGGGAGTAGTGAATCTAATTATAACTTGTAAATTTGAGGACTTGCATAAATGTTTTATCTTGCAGTAGCATTTGCTAAAAATCCGGCCTTAACATGTTAATTGATGGTTTAGGTTGGACACTCCAATTTGATACTTCGGAACTGCACGTGTTAAGAGCTTAGAAGTTAGAACTGACATACCTTACTTAAATGCAAGCTTATGATAAATTTACATAATACAATTAACACTTATGTTATTTACTAGAGTTTAACATATTTTTTTGCATATATTAAAGAAGTGAACCTATTTTTCAATCTAGAGTTAAAAGCTGCAAAGATATGAATGTAGAAGTTTTATGTAGGTATGGTATCATTTTTTCCTTGTAGCATAAGGTGGGATGTGTTTGATTTATTCTCTACTTCAACAAAATTGCAGTCTAAAGATGTATAATTCATTAGTGGAAAGATGTTTCAAGGATTGTGTCAATACTTTCTATCGGAAATCTCTGACCAAGCAAGAGGAAACATGTGTTATCAGATGTGCTGAAAAATTCTTGAGGCTTTCAATGCTAGTTGGCTTGAGATTTTCAGATCTC
Source organism: Gastrolobium villosum (assembly GCA_032173675.1). Taxonomy (NCBI): domain Eukaryota; kingdom Viridiplantae; phylum Streptophyta; class Magnoliopsida; order Fabales; family Fabaceae; genus Gastrolobium; species Gastrolobium villosum. The sequence continues at coordinate 16,769 of JAVKPL010012979.1, read as the reverse complement.
AACCAAGGAGCATCTACAACAGATAAAGGTGCTTCTGAATAGCCTCTGGACAATAATTCTTTGTATCACCCAGAAATCATTATTATTATATTCGTGTTCTTTTTTATGGTTATTAACCAGGAATTGTTTATGACTAATGAAATTCCTTCAGATTGAATTAATGGAAGTGGAGTTGCTATAGTTATGGTTTTGATACCATGTTTTAATGTAGTGTGCTCTTCTTTTTTACTTTTATTGTTAAATATGAGCTTTTTCTTGATTTCTGAGGAATTTTTCCTTTCTCAGTTCCTTTTATTTATTTTTTCCCATTTCACTTAAATTATATTACTATCAAGGTTTCAACATTTCTTTAGAGGGGCTTTTTAGCTGAGTAATCAGGTCAGGTCACTTCTCTCTTCAACTTGCTTTTTGTTGAGGATTGTCCAAATAGCAGATTCAAAGAGAAAAGTGGCATGGAATCGAACAAGGTCCTGAATTGGTGCTTTTCTTAATTCTAAATGTCGTGCAAATGCTTGAATCTTTGTTTATCTTGTAGCTAGACTAGAACTATCCTACTATGTTTCGAAGCATTTTGTAGCTTATTTCTGTATTTATATTTTAACAGGGAGATGGATGAACCCTGTTGTTATAAGATTATCGGCCCTTGAGGAATATTTTAAAACCTTTGTAATTCTTTCTAACATTGGAGCAGCAATTTTAAATTTCTTGTTTTCTTTTCCTTCATATATATATGCACTTCATTGTAGGAACAGAAAGAAACATCGAGGGATTGATTACAAGGACTTAATTCATTTAATTCTACGGAAAAAGCTGTGACTGTGAAATTGCCAATTTCCAATAGCTGATATAAAGTGTCAATTTTAGTACGAATAAATATAATATAGGAAGTCTTGAAAACTGACGAAGAGCATTTTTGTGTTTGTATTATATATGTGCTTGTTCTATTTGGATATGAGACATGTTTTTTTGTTGTTGTTGTAGTAACTGATGTTTCTCACCTCTCTGGAGTAGCTACTAATAATATTGATATGTTAATGAGAACATTGAATTCTTAGACATGTAACGTGTAACTCTCCGTTCTAAGACCGGTTTGCTATCATAGCAAAGCATAGTTATAATCATAAAAATTGATTAAACATATGAAAATAACTTCTTCTTTTCTAATAACGTTTCTTATCGACTTAAAATATTTTTTGTAATTATAACTTATCTACTATGTGGAAGACTTAAATCATACTTAAATACATCATACTTTGCTTGAAATTGCTTTCCATGAAGTCCTTATAGACATTCATGGCTCTAAACATGCATTTCTTAATTCTACTCTGCTCGTTAAGACCCTCGCTTGAGCGAGATAGGTCCGCGAGCAATTAAAATTAAAGGTAGTAATATAGGCTGATTCACGTTTGCTCGCTACCATGCTTGCTTCAGCGAGCAAGTTTAGCGAGGAACCGTATTTCAATGCTGAGTTTCTTGTTGAAGCGAGGAATCCAATGAGGAGAATACCAACCAAGCAGTAGCTACAGTCAAGCCCTTAATTTAGCTTAGTAGGCCGCTTGCGACAGGGGTTGGTTCACACTTGCTCACTACCATGCTAGCTTCAACGAGCAAGTTTAGCAAGGAATCATATTTCCATACTAAGCTACTCGCTGAAGCGAGGAACCTAGTGAGGAGAATACCAACCAAGCATTAGCTACTGTCAAGTCCCCAATTTAGCTTGCTAGGCTGCTCGCTTTCGCGAGCACGCCAACGAGTAACTTATTATTTTGACACTAATTAACAGGGATTTCTTGCATTCAGAGCAACTGCTCGCTGGACTGCTTGAATAAGCGAGCATGTCAGCTAGCTAGGCTTTGTCCAGACAATGGCTTCTGTCTTCGTTCTATATTTGCTCTCTGGACTGCACGCGTAAGCGAGCATGTCAATGAGTAACTTTGTAACTTGAATGGTCCCCTTTTAAGTATAAGGCTATTTACAGGACCGTGAAGGGCAGGGTTAAATATCAGGTGAATAGGTATGACCCTTGAGGAAAGTGAAAGATAGAAGTCATTGAATGGGATAGTGTAAAGTAATTATAAAAACGAAAACTAAATCACAAAATAAAAGTTTGCATCCTATGATAAGATGATGAGGAAAAGAGGAAGTAATTAACAGGGTAACTTCAGGAATACAATTTTGAGTTCTACGATAAATTCGTAGTTGATTGAATGAGTGATTTTGTCAATTTTGAGGACAAAATCGCTAAAAAGGTATGTGAATATAATACCCTTAACTTAAGAATTTAATTAATTACCTGGACTTAAGTAACTAAGCATGTATAAGTAGGTAGAATTAAGTAAGAGGCTAAAGTTAATGAGTTAAGGGCACTTTTGAGGTAAAAAGTGCAGTCAGTGAAAATTATGGGGTAAAAATCTGTGTAGGCAAAAGTACTCAAAATATAAAAATAAAGTTAAAAATATTCCTAGAAAATATTCTAGTCTATTGGATAAAGTTTGGAAGTGAATGGAGGTGAATAGATAAATAAGCTTATACCCAGTTAAAATAACTTAACTTATGTTAAGTGGCAAAACACAAACCCACTCCCCCATTTGCTTCATCTTCTTCGTGCGACAGAGAAAGGGAAAGGAGACCATTGATGAGAAGCTCCAAAACCCAACTCTTCCATTTCTCAACCAAATCTCTTGATTCTTGGATCAATCTTGCTTAGAATTGAGAGGCAAACACAACCCCTAATCCATAATCTACAAAAAAGCCTTGTATTGAGAGAAAAATGGTGGTGAAAGTGGTGACCCACTTGTGATTGAGGAGTTTGGAGAGTGATTTACTTTGCTTGGAGGCTTGCAATCTCTTCATTGCATGATTTTAGGTGAGCTCATGTTTAGATACAAGCATTTCCATGGTTTTATGGTAATGGGTATGTTAGGATTTTATTTGAGAAAATGTATGTATGGTGGGGTAGCCCGTTTTCAACACGAACATAAGTTAGTAAAATTGGCATAACTCGAGCTATAGAGCTCCAAATTGAGTGATGTTTGAACCTATATGAAGCTAACACATAGAGATATAACCCTGTAAAATATTAGAGCTAGTGGATGAATATATAAATGTCAGTATAGGATTGAAGTTGATGCTCTAATTCTGAAAGTTCGGTTTTGTCAGCTACGTTGCTAGTTTAATAACTCCAGCTATACTTAACCAAATGGTTATTGTAATATCTTTCCGGAAAGCCCTAGAGGTCTAGTTTATCATAATTAAATGGTTAAAGTTAATTATTGAGTGAAGTGGTCTCACTTTAGAGAATGATTCATGGTTATAATTACGGTTTTGTTTTAAAAAAAAAATGAACAATGCTTTTGTGAAAAGTTTACCCGGAGTTTTAACTAATCAATGTTATTGTAACTGCGCTTAATATCATATTTGATGATAACATACCGGTCCGGTAACGGGACATTACACTTGACTTGTTCTATTTGAGCCAGATAGAACCTCATGGACAATAAAGCTCTTTCTCTATCAAGTTTTAACATAATTGCGTTCCCAGGGACTCAAACTCAAAAACAATGATTAAACTAGAATAATCTCTTACTAGTTCATCCACATAGATAATGATTTCTTTTCATCATGTAGCTTAGGCTTTATTTTCAAATCTTCAACTGATCATGTAATAGTTATGAAAATTATAAAAAGAGACAAATAGCATAAGCTCATCTAGTGAAGTTTTCTAAGACGACTTCAGAAGTCTTCTTAGCTAGTCATGTGAAGAATTAAATAACTGATAATGAATACAAGATAGATCAAACTTTAGTTTAATAATGGCAGCTTGTTTCACTATACGTCAAACAGAGTTTCTAAGTGCTAAAGCAAGTTCAATTGTTTAATATTTCCGGGTTGCGTGACAACAACAATAATTATAAAAGGGGCATATTAGTTTACACAAGTGTAAAAATAAGAAGTTTTATACTCAATCTTGGTCATTGATCTACTTGTATCCAATGGTTCACATGACTGAAAAATTGTAACCGTTAGATAAAAGTGAGATTAACAGCCAAGATTTAGAGAATAACTTATATACTGGTATAAAATGATCCTAACCCATTATGAAAATAGATTTCAACGCATTTGGCCGCTATATAGTGCAATCAATGTCACCTGACTCTCAAATTATCTCTAGGACACATACTAATACTAACACATAATCACTTCAAAATTATGAGTTATTCGAAGGTTATGGCTGAGGATTTTATTTCCTAGAAGTAATTGTTATGTTTCCCTTATACCTTACCGATTACTTGTATGACTATAGTTGAGTTCTTAAACTGATTCATACTTAACAAAATTTGATGAACTAGGTGTCTTTTTAAAGCTTGGAACGTCTAGTTTAATAATCTAGAATCTTATAATTTTTGGACTAATGGGTTGTTTCCAGTTTTGGGTTGAGTCCAAGTTGTCAGAAGTGAATATTTTGTTCATCTTCAGATTTAAAGAGTCTGTTGGAAAAATTCACAACTCCCTCATTTCTCACAAATATAGTAATTAAGGTGTCACTTTAAAGCTCTATATGTCTAGTTTTATGGATCTATATTTCAAGATTTTTGGAGCCTCGAAGCATTCCCAATTTTTATTTATATCACTTGGCAGAATTTACATATATTCTAGTTATCTTCGACAATTAAAATCGTGTATTGCTTGTGATGTTGTTAGTTGATGACTAAGCATTTAACTATGTATGTTTTTAGGCTAAATGAAGATTAATTGTAGCACAAGACTTAGGTGAGTCTTCTTTGATAGATTAGCTATCTTAGAAAATAGTTCAAAGTTAAAATTTATTTTTGTTGTGTACATTTATGTTTATTTTTACTTGTCACTACTAAGATACGATACGGAGTAATGAACCAAGTGAACCCAGCACGTTGCACTTTATGCTATCAAAGTAGTTTTTCTAGGGTATTATGAGTAAGGATATTTTTACTACTAGAAAAGTTTATTACCAATTCACTATCTCCATAATCATCATTGGATCAATGTTTTCTCTTTCTTCAAAAACTTTTCAACATTATCTCTCTTTGATCCGATGGTAATTGTGAAGGTAGTGAGTTGATAGTAGATATTTTTGGTAGTTAAAATATCTCTCCTTGGATATTATTTGTATGTCGTAGAATTGTTATTAAATGCTAAGAGCTAAGTGTGAGTGTGATCAACTCGTGTAATGTATAAAATTTTGGAGAATCAAGCTCAAAATGCTAATCAAAAGCAACAGCATGCACCGGCTGATAAGGAGGCCCACGAGATTTGATGTCTCACACACTAATTCACCTGATATATCTTATTTGGAAGATTATTTATTGTGGATGGATATCACCATTTTTTAGGTGGTCCCTTAGTGTAAATAGGAGGGTAAAATTGTAAAAGAGGAAAATAATAGGGATAAAAGAGAAAGAAAAAACTAATGATGTGAGAGGAAGCATCAAAAGATTCAGTGATCTTATACTATATTAAATATTTCCCTTATTTGGATGGATAAAATAAAGGGTTTTCATTTCCTCCTTTAACATAACACAACAAATTTTCCTACACACACAATATTTTGTGGGGCCTACACATTTTAAAACAAAAAAAAAAGAAAAAATATGACACGCAAAATGAATCTCTATAACATTATACAATCACTTTTCCTACAAGATAATAAACATAAAACCCTAAAAAAAATGAAAAAGGTTGATTGAACTGGTTGATAATGATTTGTAAAAATTACGGTGAGGTAATAAATAACAGTAAAAGAAAAGAGAGAAATTGCTGATGTGCAAGTAAATAGTGAACGAATGTGGTTAATTCTTGATTTTCCCCCAGCTTTTATTTTTAATTATTCAATTTAACATTTTAACTTTTAATTGACTTAGTTCATTTTTCTACATTCTATCGTGACGTAGTTGATAACTAGATTGTGTGCAAGTGGCTGGCTAATTGAATATAATTGTAAATTTTAGCTAAAGTTAAATGCATCAGTGGTGATTCGAAATTTGCGGTTTAATGATTTTTTTCATATACATTTTTTTTGCAGGATATTTTTACACAGGTATAAGAGTTAGAATCTTACACTCAATCTTGATCATTGATTCACTTGGATCCAATGACTCACATACTAAAAAATTAAAGCTCTTAGATATAAGTGGAATCAACGGACAAGATTAAGAGTGTAACTTACACAGGTGTAAAATGATCTTGACTCATTTTTTTATATTATCAATTACTTGATTAGTTTGATTTGAGCCAAGTAGGATCACATAAATAATAAAATTTTCTCTATCAAATTTTAATATAATTGCATTTTCCAGGACTCAAACTCAAAAATAATGATTAAATTAAAATAATTCATTATTTGTTGATCAACGTACATGATGATTTCTTTTCATCATGTAGCTCGGGCTTTATTTTCAAATCTTCAACTGATCATGTAATATTTATGAAAAATATAAAAAAAGAGAGACAAATAGTAAGCTCATCTAGGGAAGTTTTCTAAGACGACTTCAGAAGTCTTTTGAGCTAGTCTAAGACGACTTCAGAAGTCTTTTGAGCTAGTCATGTGATAAAGAATTAAATAACTAATAATGAATACAAGATAGATCAAACTTAAGTTTATTAATGGCTGCTTGTTTCACTATAAGCCAAACAGTTTTTCTGATAGCTTATTTGAGCGTCTGTGGTATTTTAAAGGACGTAAAGTTGTGTCATTTTAAGAGAGAGAAAGAGATAGATGGAGGAAGAGAGAATTGACAAAAAAATAAAAGTGTGGGTCCCACCTCCTTGTGAGAGTGAAAGGTGTTGAGATATATAATCTCACAGTGGTTGTATGTGCAACTAATGTGGAGTTTCTAAGGCATCGGGCACTCCCACCCTTTGAGTTAGTTTTTGGGTGGTATATCCCAAGGTTCTTTACATGGTATCAGAGCCTCGCCGTCCCCCACTTTCTCTTGTGGACTCTTTTAGCACAGGTAGATTGGACCTGTTGCATCATTCACTCTTCAAGTCCAATGGGTTCTCGTGTGAGGGGACATGTTGAGATATATAGTCCCACATTGGTTGTATGTGCAATTAATGTGGAGTTTATAAGGCTTTGAGCATTTCCACCCTTTTAACTAACTTTTGAGGTGATGTATCCCAAGATTCTTTATAAAAAGACATAAGTTGTATTATTTAAAAGGGTAAACACTTTTTCGGTTGTGAAGAACAATAATTATAAAAGTAGACTTCAACGCATTTGGCCGTTATAGCCGGATCGTAGCACGTGAATATAAACATGCAGAGTAACTAATTAATGAATTAGACAAATGCCACTATTTGGGCACTACATCAAAGCATAAGCTCATAAAATTAGGATTCCTCTTATATTTGGATTTGTGCTGCACCAATCTCTATGTGCCAAAACTAATTTCTGCAACTTCATTTCCAAAGCGATCTCAATGCTTTGAAGTGATTGTAGCTTATTGGAAGGATTCTATAGCCTTTACAAAGCTCACTTCTTCTTTTGCATTCATCAGAGTTTCTGTTTGTTTTTGTTGCCTTCGCAGTGGTCTAACTCTAATATGGACCAATCACAACTTCATCCACCGTATTTGAAGTTGAGGATTGTTTCTGTCTTGCTCATATTTTGCTTCTTTAAAAGCAAGATAATTATTAAAAATGCATGTTCGTCTATATCATTAGAAATGTTTGATGCGAAAATAATAAGCTCTATTCCTTTTTTATACAATGACAATATTGATGTTTAAATAAGCTCTGGCGTTTGCTAAATTACTAAAGTTCTTATTTTTTTGGTAAACCCTAAAGTTCTTATTAATTTAATGGGGGAAGGATCCGTTTATATTTTTTTTTTACAAATTACATTAAATATGATCAGTCATTTTGATTGAAGTATAACCGGTTATACTTAGTGTAATTTGTAAGAGTTTGTAAATTTTGTAAATATAATCTTCCCATAATTTAATTAATATGAAAGTTAGTTTATCATATAAAGATTTTTTTTTTTCGTTTGACAATCATGTATCAACAAAATCGACATTATTATTATTTTTCGCTATCTTTCAAGATTGATGTATGAAAAAATTGTATATTTGTAACATTTTGACAAAAGATTTGTTTGTTTTATTACTTACTTTTAACAAGCTTTTGTCGAGTCAATCGTTAATTAATTTATCATCCGTTTATAATATTAGTATTATTGTTAGTTTTAATTAGGGCGATGCATGTGTTGAATTAGATATACAGAGTTATGCAATATATTATTAATTTACTATTAGTATAATATTAAAATTTTAAACATTCATTGTTAAAGATAATGTAGTTCACTTGACATGGATTTAAGCTATGTTTGATTTCTCTGTCTAAAAATAATTTTTAAAATTTTTAGAAGAAAAAAAAACTTGTTCGAAAAGGATGTTTTATAAAACAATTTCCAAAACAATAACTATTTTTTAGTTTTCAAAACTAAATAAGTTTTGTTGTTCTCCTACTCTAAAAATTAATTTTCAAAATAGTTTTTAAAAACAAAATAATATTCAAAATAGCTCCTTAAGTTTCTAAAATTTGACATGGTGTTAAAGATAGAGATTTATTGAAATCCTTGGGTGATCAACAATATTGAGTGGCTTGAAATAATAATAAAAAATTATTTATTCCTTCTACTTTATTTGCAGGTGGAACGGCTAATTAGACCTGCTTGGCTTCTACATTTAGGCTAAATTCAAGTGTCTCAGTGCTGATTGGAGCTTTGCGGTATGATGCTTCTTTTCATCATTTAGTTCAAGCTCTATTTTGAAATCTTCAACTCATCTAATAGTTATGAAAAAAAATAAAGGAGGAAAAAAATTCAAATTTTCTGAGACGACTTTAGAAGTCAATCTTCTAGTCATTTGAAGAAGAATTAAAACACTAGTACAGGATACAAGATAGATCAAACTTAAGTTTAATAACTGCAACTTGTCTCATATGGAAAAATAGTCATGTTATTTGATCACAGCCATTTATTGATGATAAAATAAGAGAGAGAAGAGCGTATGACTTTAAAATAAGTGATTGTGATCAAATAACATAATTACATGAACATTTTTTCATGTGAGAGGATCCAAATTCAAGCCAATCAGTCTTTGCTGAAGCAGGCTCAATTGTTTAACAATGATTATCAAGGTCGAGTCACAACTTGATCCAGCCAATCTGAAGTTGCGTTTTGTTTCTCTCTTTTCATCTTACACATTGAGAGGTTGGAATATTTTGAATAAAGTTATCGAAGTATTATTATTGAGGAAGGTTATACTTACAACTTTTTTGATTTACAATCTCTTACAACCATATCTTAACGCCGTTGATTTTCGTCAATCAACGGTTATCATTTATTGTGAGTTAATAATCAATTAATGAATTTAATTTGTGAAAATCATAACCGTTGATTGGCGGAAATCAACGAGGTTAAGATATGGTTGTAAGAGGTTGTAAAACAAAAAGATTGTAAGTATAATCTTCCTCATTGTTATTATATAAAATAAAATATAATTATTTTGATTAAGAGTATTCCACGATTTTGACAAGTCATTAAATTATAAAAAATGTATTAATTTTCTTTCATTTTTTCTTACTCTATTCACTCTCACTTTATCACTAATTATATTTAACTCTAAATAAAACATACCTTATATTAAAATTGTTGTAAATCAATTTATTGATATTTTCATTAATTGATTTATATGAAAAAACATACTTCTATGTAAAAGTATACAAGTTTAAGAAGGAAATTAGGAGCAAAACTTGTTAGAGGAGAATTTTGACATTCTTTCCATTAATTTTACTTTAGGTCTGTCTCATTTTTGTTAGAAATATTTTAAAAACACATCAAGTAATAATATTCTTGTGCTCACTTCAGATCATGTAGTGTGTCACGTTATATTACTATTTGTAAAAATTTATTTAATTTTTTTTATTATTATTCATAATCGAAACAGTCCTATATTATATTCTCTCCCTGGTCATTTAGTACAAATATAAATGGTAATAGTGAGATATTATAGTTCAATAGCATTGATTCAAGTTTCTAAGATATGGTATGGTGTTGTTGATAGAGGTGTCTCTAAATTGTTAAGTTCTGAAGTATGTTGAAAGACATGGAATAAAAAAAATCACTGGTAAGTTTGAATTCTGCTTTCAAAAATACTTTTTTAATTTTTAGAACAGAAGAATAAAAAAATATGTTTGATAATATCTGTTTTGTAAAAATAGTTCTAAAAATTATATCTATTTTTTAGCTTTTAGAATCAAATTTATAAAATATATTTTATTTGTTTCTGTTTTGTGTTTTGACTTTTAAAATAAAAATAATAATAAAGAACACTAATTTTATTAATTATTCTACAATTTTCTTTTTAAAAAGAGAGAGAGAGCAGATTCTGTGTTTTGACTTTTAAAATAAAAATAATAATAAAGAACACTAATTTTATTAATTATTCTACAATTTTTTTTTTTTAAAAGAGAGAGAGAGCAGAACATACATAATCCACGCATACTATTTTGATGATTGGTGAAATATTCTTTAAATACATAATTCATCTATTTTTATGTATAGAACTTATTTCAAATTCGTTGTTTGATATTTATCGAAGTGTCTACGAGCATTATTGTGAAATTAAAATAAGTTAGATGACGTTGTATAGCACATTTATATGAAATAAACGTTAGTCAATTGATTTATTTTAGCCTTAAATGTTTGAGAAGTGAATGTAGATAAGTTATATACGTTTGCTCGCAAAATGACATTATTTTGAGTTGAAAATTAAAAAATATAATGAAAAAGACTATTATAATCCATTACAAAAATACCTTGATTTCCGCATCAGACAAGAAGAAGATGCAAGTCTTGTCTCACTAAGTGAAGTTGGCTACATGGATCAATTTCTGAAATGGGTTTCCGAAAACACGAAGCAGCTTTGCAATCAAGAATTCCAGAAAACAATTCGAACTAACAGCAAACCAAAATCACCAAAAATCAAAGCAGATAAAGTGATATATATTATTGAATAGATGATCAAAAGATACTTTGCTACACTTTTTTCACTAGCAAACTTACATGATCTAAACCTAAGAAGCACCGATATTTCTTAAAAAAATTTCCAACGTATCGGATACGCGTATCAGAAATGTATCATTTGGTAATTGACATCCTGTATCATCGAATAACGTATCGAAAACGCGTATCGGTGCTTGATAAATCTAAACCCGACTAAAATCAAAGACAAAATGCAAAAGCACATAGAAATACATTTAAAAAAAAAAAAAACTGTTGAACAACAACTCGTTTGATAAAAAAAATTGAGCGGCAAACAAATATTGCCCCAAAACCCATCTCCTAAAAACCTTTAACACTTCAAAAAAACTGAGCCTTTTTTTCAAAGGTTCCCCAAAGAATCCTGTTTCTTCACTGAATGCAAAAAGTGAAGCATACCCAGATGCTTAAAACAGAAGATTACAATGTACGAATGCTTACACTAGCTCCCCCAAACTATCCAGCAGCATCTTCTGGTCCATGAAGTGGCATAATTTGTATTGTCAACACAGAAAACGAAAAGAAAATTGAAAAGCGTAGAGAGAGAAAAGAAGAAGCACCCGTCCATACGATTACGAGGAAATAGATCTCTAGTCTGAAAAAGTGGTAACATTTGATCATAATCATTAATGATGAAATAAGAGAGAAAAAAAATATATAATTTTAATTTTTAAATAAGAGATTGTGACTAAATAATATGATCACTTTTTCATTAAGACATGACTAATTTATTAAACCCTTTGACTAGCAGATTAATTTGGTATTTGGGTTACGGTTAGAGTATTTTACCCATAAATCAAAGGGTTATGTTTATCTCATTTTATATGAGATAAATAATTTTCTTATACACACAAAAAGATACGGGGTCCCACCACTTTTTTTCTCTCTCTTCTTATCTGTGGGTCCCCACTTATTTTTACCTGTACAACATGAGATAAATAACATAAGGAAAATATATCTCTAAATCAAAAGATCTATTCCCTCCGTACCATGGCAACGGCATTATGACAGGATATGCTATCCTAGAGAGAGAGAAAATATGCACTGCTACGGAGTAGACAGAGCACTTAAATGGGGCAGACAGAGACAGAGAAAGTGAGAATAGACAAGACAGGGAAAGCGTGACCCCACATAGTGTCAGAGTGAAGAGAGAGAAACAGAGGAAGAGATTATGCGACAGTTGCGTACGTCGGTTTCAGGGCTTAATTTGGCACGCGAATGATAAGGGAGACAGCATATAAGCCCTTATAATTTTAGTGAAATGATATAATTTTATATTATACTCGATATATTTTTTTCTTTTAAGATTATATAACATCGTTGTTAAAAATTAATTTCAAAACTGTGCTTTTATATTTTTACAAAAAAGAAATTATCAAAATTTCAATCGTTTATATTTTTTATGATTTTTTTAGGTTTTATATTTATATGGTGAATGTGGATAAATTTTTTATATTCAATTTCAAAATGACATTGTGTTGGATTAAAACATTAATAAAATTATAATGAGAAAGACTATTAAAATCCTAAAATAAATTATAATTACAAAAATATTTTAATTTTCGCTTCAAAACGATATCGTTTTGGGCTCAATGTAAATTTATCTACATTGACTTCAGAAAAAACAAACTCTTTATTATGATTTTACATTTTACGACTTTTTATTCCCCTTATATATATTTTTTTGATAAAAACCCTATTATAATTACATTGTTCTACACGATATATTTTTTGGGTTACATAAACGGGGCTAAAGCCCCAGAAAACAAAACCACAAACTAAACAAAACACAAGAAAAACAAATACAGCAAAATAAACAGGAGCAACATGGGAGATGTCTCGTGGATCAAGACAATCAACAGTGAGCAACATCTGCAGTTCAGGTTGAGGGGATGAAAAAGTAGAGAGACCAAAATTCTTGTTGATGGCATCTTTGGCTAGCCAGCCCGCACAACTATTGCTAGCTCTAGGAATATGAGATATAGTCACCAACCAGTCTCTATTAAGTAAGACTCGAATCTTAGCAACCAGTGGAAGCTTTCGAGTGTCATTACCATCCAAGGTAAGTAAATTAACTACTAGAAGAGAGTCACTTTCAACATCAATCTTTCTCAACCCATTCTCCCATGCAAAATTTAAACCATTAAAAACAGCCCAGATTTCAGATAGTAAGGGGGAATAAGAGCCCTAAAAGGAAGAAAATCCACCTAGCCAAGTACCTTTATAATCTCAGAGAAGACCACCACATGCAACTTTTTCATTAGAAATAGCACCATCAACATTTAGCTTAATAATATCAACTTCAGGACGGGTCCAGTGATAATGGCATTCTCAAAATAGCTGCTATTGCAGAGACTATGGGATATGCTCAAGTTGATCTGATTTAAGAAGGATGATATGCAAAGTTCAAGACTAATTGGCCTAGAGAAATCCTCTTCATGAATTTCAACATTTCTCCATGTCCATAAAAAGTTGCAGGATAGGAAAAAATAGTTTCTCCAGTCCATCCTGTTTCTTTTTGTGAAGCATAAATTCAGATTCAACCATTCCTGAAAAAAAGAGGAAACAAAAAAGTTAGGGGGAAGGGGCTGAAGTAGCTTGAGATTCCAAATGACAAAGGCCTTAGGACAATCACGAAAAACATGTAATATATCCTCCACTTTTTTTTAGTAGGCTAATAGATCCTCCACCTTGTCGTAGCAAAAAGGACATATATCAATAGTGTTACCCTACTTAACAGTTCTATCCCTTGTTAGCAATCTGCCATGTCTCAATTTTCATATTAGAAACTTTATTCTTTCAAGGCCTTTCCATTTCCAAATTCTATCCCAAACTCTATTAGGGGTGATATCAGAAGTCCTCAGGAGATTTTTTATAGGCAATGTTGACAAGGGATTGGTTGGGGTTCCGATCTTTCAAAGACAAATAATCAAAACCAGCATCTGGATCAGGGGGAAATTGCCATAATCACATTCACTATATCCGAGGTAAGGTAGTTGCTAAAAGCTGCAGAATTCCAGCCACCATTGGGAATAACATATTCCACCACCTTTTTACATAAGGATTCAGGACTAGGAGGAGATGTAGCAAGAGATAACAATTTATGTTCCAAACCTGTCCAGCTGTCACACCAAAAATTCACGGATGAACCATCTCCAATTTGCCAAATCAAAGATTTTAAAGCACTAGGCCAGATTTTACAGATGCTTTTCCAGAGATGGAAATCATAAGATTTACATTTTATCTCCCTAGTAAGATCCAATTTCCTACCATATTTTGCAATAAGAACATCAGCTCACAATTGAGAGGGAGATGAATTAGATTCCAAATGAGTTTATGAAAAAAAAAGCTTTATTATGCTTCCTTAAGTTAATGATACCTAACCCACCAAAATCTTTAAGAAGTCTCAACTGATCCCAAGAGATGAGATGATGTCTTCTTTGATTATCAGTGTCCCCCCAAATGAATTTCCTTTGCAATTTCTCTATATCATCACAAATTCTACACGATATTTTTATTAGTTAAAGAATTACATTTATTCATTGTTTTTTTAGAGAAATACATTTACCTTAGTACTGAAATAATTCTTTATATTTCATGAGAGTTTCTATAATAGTCACCAGTCACAATCGATGTAATCTTATTAATGAATAATTAAATGTTATAAGATTGTATAAATTTATTAATATATTTTTCACTTTATAATTAAAACTTTTGAGTTAGTTTTTTTTACAATTCTAATAATATTTATATGTTATTATTATTTTTAAAAATTAAAATAAATTTTCTTACCAAAATTAAATACTTTTTAGTTATAGTCTAACTTCTTAGTAAAATTGAATTCGTTTAATTATCAAAGTATGCATAAAGTGATTGAAATATAATATTATCTGAATGTATAATTTTCTTCAAATATCTTTTAAATGTTTTATTTATTTTAATATTTACATATACTCTGACAAAAATAATTGTATATAAATAACTATCAACTTAATTTGGTGTTAGAATAATAAGTGTTATATGAAATCTTTACTGTTAATTTACTTATATATAACAATTCTATTTATTAAACATGTGAGCAGCTAGATATAAGTGGAATTAAATTTCAAAAGTTAAAATTTTTCTATACCGACATACTGGACCTTATAGACTTTATCCATTAAAAGATAAGCCCCTCAATAAATATAGGGTTAAACAATCACATATTTTCATATCACATATTTTCATACATATTTTTTGAACCCTAATCTCTATTGTTGTTATTGTAGATAGAAGATACATTCTAATAATAACAAAGTGGCAACAATAAAAAGAGAAGAGCCTTGATAACAACAAGGATAGAAGATTAAAGCAAGAGAAATGAATCAAGAGCATTGAGAATACAATCCAAGAGCAATAAGCATTAAACTTAGGCAATAATCATGAAGAGATTTGAAGAGCAAAACTATAACACCCGGCCACTTGCAAGATCAACAATTGTTCCCATAAACTAGCATAAGACTTTTCAGCGTATTTTGTTCTCACTTAGACACTTTCTGAGAAACTTCTCATAAGGTCACTCGTCCCAGAATTGGATCAAAGTCAAGCACGCTTAACTATGAATTTTTAAGTTATGGGCTACCGAAAATTAGATACAACTTGTTAGTATAGATAGTATATATTATATTCTTTTAAGCTATCCTCAACTGTGCACCGACGATCACTCTCTGTCTTCATTCGTGCCCAGAATATTACATGCCCACCAACTTTCTCTTAGTTCGTCCTCGAACCACACTATACTGGGAGATAAACCCTGCTCTGATCCCACTTGTAACGCTCGACCACTTGTAGGATCAATGATTTTTCCCACAAATCAACGTAAGACTCTTTAGCATGCTTTATCCTCGCTTATACACTTCCTAAAAATCTTCCCAGAAGGTCACCCATCCCAGAATTGTTCTAAGTCAAGCACGCTTAACTATAAAGTTCTTAAGTTATGGGCTACTGAAAAATGGATGCATCTTATTAGTATAGGTATTACATATTAATTCCTTTTAAGCTATCATTAACTGTACAGTCTCATACCTGCACAAGCTCTGGATCCCTCTTGTCTGGGTGTTAATTCGATTCATTCAATTACCCCTTCCGTCGGAAGTCTGCCAAGAGTCACTCTTTGTCTGTGTCTCTCTTGTGCACCGGTGATCACTCCTCATCCTCGTCAGCGCCCGAGATGGTACAAAAACCACGAGAAAAAACTATATTGAAGGACAACAAAACCATGAATGTCACAACACAACTTACAAGAGAAATGTCTGTAACACAAGCCATGGTAAAATAAAGATAAAGTCCAAGAGCTTATGATATCTAATTTATAGACTTAGATCTTCATGTAAGGGAATGATGGTGTTTTCTTTCATGAACTCAACATTGCATAATCTTTCAAAATTTATAAATCTTATACAAATCAGCTTGGCATACTTTTCTAACAAAGGAAGATGACTACATAGGCTAAATGTGAATATTATTTTTATAAGAGTCGAGAATATGCATGAAACAATTTTTTTTTAATTAAAATAGCTTCCATCTGCGTAATTCATCCATAAGAGTCAATAAGGTTTGTGAAATAATTTCAACATGCTTTTAATATGTTTTGAATATTTTTTAATCTTATAAGCATCTTTCCAAGAGTCAAATATATGTTTTTATA